>CM053029.1:331190828-331366312 GCA_028564925.1 Lithobates sylvaticus | reverse complement strand
CGGAGCGATCACGTGGTAAACGGCCGCTATCAGTGGCCGTTTACCGTGATGCGCCGGGTCCTCGGGACCCGGCGGTCACGGATGTTCCCGAGTGCGCGCCCCAGGGGGCGCGCGGGAGCAAGTTTCTGGGAGGACGTCCGTAGGACATCCTCCCAGGATAAGCCGACCGCGCTGTAGCCGTCTTTTGACTATAGCGCGGTCGGCATGTGGTTAAGTACCAAGGGGCTTCAAGTTACAGAAGAAGGCTGGTAGCATAGAGGTATAAGGTGAGAGAAGGGTAACTTGTAGAATAAGGATTCCCAAAAAAGGACAATCTACACATTACAAGGCAGTAATATTGGTGCTGGGTTGTTTATATTACCTGCTAGTTCATTCAGATTTGGAGTGTTCTCCTTGATGGAGAGGAAGCTGTAAATGAGAACCTGCAGTGTGAAGATCTCTCTGTTCATTAATTTTGTGGATATACGTTTCCCTGCTTCCTTTTGAATATTCCCTACCAGTCATTGGGGGGAACACTGACATATGGGAGCAAAACCCTAATATCTACAAAGATGGCTGCCCCCGCACAAACAGACAGTGCAGTAAAAGGCATTATATGGTAGTAGTGTGGAAAAGATTAGCTTCAGAAATGGTACAGGTAACACTAGAAACTGTTATTTTAAATATGGGGGGGTTGGAGAGTGCAAACATCTGGTGCAACTCTGCATAGTAACTAATCTTTATATAGAGCACCAATTCTTTTTTTCAGAACCTCCAGAGAGAGTTCCTGCCATGAGGTGCCATGTTGAACTTCCAGTGACCAGTATGAGAGAGTGAGAGCGATAACACCCAATTTAACCCACCTGCTCCCCATTCACACCTGAGACCTTGTAACACTAATGACACCAGGGAGGGAAAATGGCTAATTGGGCCCAATTTGAACATTTTCACTTAGGGGTGTACTCACTTTTGTTGCCAGCGGTTTAGACATTATTGGCTGTGTGTTGAGTTATTTTGAGGGGACATCAAATTTACACTGTTATACAAGCTGTACACTCACTACTTTACATTTTAGCAAAGTGTCATTTCTTTAGTGTTGTCACATGAAAAGAATAAAATATTTTAAAAAAGGTGAGGGGTGTACTCACTTTTGTGATAGAGTGTGTGTGTGTATATGTATATGTAGAGAGGATATATCTATATCTCTCATACAGGCTTCAGTTAAATTATCCAATCGATGTGAGATTAGATCAAAACAAAGACTTGGTTTAGATCGGATTTGAGTAAATTTTCATTGTTTTGCATCAAAAGGCAGCACTGAGATGAATGGGTTATCCATTCAGTTGATCAGATTGTGAGGTTGCATAGGGAAAACAGACATGCTATTGATGCCTTGCAATCATCGTTTTCAACTGTCTCTCGAATTCCACTTCCCCATGTGTGACATATTGATTGATTTGTGTTGTTGACTATTGATCATTAAAGTCATTGATCATTAAGAGTGTATGGCCACCATAAAGGAGAAGTAGGTCCAAAGCACTTTCCTACTTCTCCTGTAGATCGCAGGAGCGCTCTGCATTCTGCACTCCTGTAACCTATATTTGGCTGTAGCCTGCTGTCGGCTGATGTCACTGAGCCGGTCCAGGCTCTGTAGAGATCCCGACTTTAAAGCCGGGATCCACTCAGTTGCCTGGACCAGCAACTTTCTCAACTCGGCAAGCTGCTAAGAGCCTAAAACCAGCCGCTCCCTCCCCCTGCACAGCCCGGTGCTCCAGTGAGCACTGGAGGAGCAGAGCAGAGAGCTGGTGATTGCTCAGTCAGTTCTTAGTGTAGAGGCAGAAGGGGACAGCTGCTGCATCCACCTAGGTGAGGTATGATTGTTTATTTTTATTTTTTTAATTCACAAAATTCTCTTTAAGTATCTGGCCCTAAACTTGCATGCATGTGTATTTCTATCTCCAAGGTAGCTTCTGTATTTTAGTGAATTTACGTGAAAAATCTTAAACTAAAAAGACTTACAGCAAATAGTGGCGCTACAGTGTCTATCAAATATCTGTGCAAAAAATATTACAGTGCAAAAATATATGAGTATAATAAAATAAACTATATGTGTATAATACCTCAACACACCTCTAAGTGTCTAGTGATACATATAAACACAAAAAACAAAATACATATATTAGAATAATTGGCAAAATATGCCAATTAAAAACAAGCGGAAATTAAAGTTCAAATAAACCGCTAGTGAAAGTTGGTGCAAAAGTTCCATAAATAAGTATTGAAGTGAAGCAAATCAATCAAAATATTCTGTACTCTTCCACCACACCACAGTGACACGTGTCTCCTCTCCCAAAAGAAACGCACTCACCACCAAGATATGCCCACACTTTCGTGAAGGGCCACTGCGCATAAGGGTCCCTCCAAGGGGGGTCAATTGAATTTCCGCAGATCAGTAGTATAACAGGTTAACTGGTTGGCTGGTTAAACTCCCGCTACGTTTTTGAATTGGAGGTCCGGCTAAAGAGACGTGGGTGAGACACACACAGGCTGAGCCTGACACACCTTGGGTCCGCCGTGACCATACAACGGACAGTTATTATTTGAAGTTGGATTTGCAGTGCAGTGCGGTGCTGTGTGCTACTACTTTTGCTGGTTTAAATGTGAGAAATGTGAGTGGATCTTTTGAAGTGCTTTCTTGTGATTTGCAATTAAAGTTTTTAAACTGATTCACACTATGGAAAGCATCCTCTTTTATTTCACATGTGGAGTTTAACCAGCCAACCAGTTAACCTGTTATACTACTGATCTGCGGAAATTCAATTGACCCCCCTTGGAGGGACCCTTATGCGCAGTGGCCCTTCACGAAAGTGTGGGCATATCTTGGTGGTGAGTGCGTTTCTTTTGGGAGAGGAGACACGTGTCACTGTGGTGTGGTGGAAGAGTACAGAAGATTTTGATTGATTTGCTTCACTTCAATACTTATTTATGGAACTTTTGCACCAACTTTCACTAGCGGTTTATTTGAACTTTAATTTCCGCTTGTTTTTAATTGGCATATTTTGCCAATTATTCTAATATATGTATTTTGTTTTTTGTGTTTATATGTATCACTAGACACTTAGAGGTGTGTTGAGGTATTATACACATATAGTTTATTTTATTATACTCATATATTTTTGCACTGTAATATTATTTGCACAGATATTTGATAGACACTGTAGCGCCACTATTTGCTGTAAGTCTTTTTAGTTTAAGATTTTTCACGTAAATTCACCTATATACTTTATTCCTTAAGTGGCAGCTTTAGTTAGGATTTTATTAGCACTTGAGCGCAGTGGGAGGTATCTAAATAGGGGCGGTTTATTTGGATTCCTGTGGTATTTGTTTTAGCTTCTGTATTTTATCCTTGAAAGCCTACCTCCTGGTTGACCACAAAAATAACGACTGACTTGTTTCTTATCTTCCAGACACCACTAGAGTTTGGCCACCATTGAGGAGACAGTGGTGAGGGATAGAGCTGTGGACTCCCCTCCGAGTCATTTCCCATGAACACTCTGCCGCCGACCTCGAGGCGCACTTTGTACATCTGCTGAAGCGTTTGGCCAGCGGCGACTGGTTCACCTCACGCACTTCTGCATGCGGTCTGTTCAGCATGTGCTATCCACGGGTCTCCAGCACCATAAAAGCAGAACTTAGACAGTAAGTAGACACATTGGGCAGGAAGTGGGGGGGGCAAGGTATCATGAAAAGGGAGGACCTTGATGGGGGAGTGGCAAGGTTGCGTGGTAAGGGAAGGCCCCAGGGAGGTTAAACCTGTAGATATGGGCAATGCCCAGCATAAAGCTCGTAGCTGGAACATAAAATGAAGCATACTAGCCAGGGTGGATTTGATTTAAATCAAGTCGATTTTAAATCACTAGTAAAATGGCTTGATTTAAATAAACTCAATTAAAATCATAATTTTTAAAGAACAACTGTCATCTCTGTCCCGGGGGCGGCTCCTCCTCTGACCCGCTGTTGACTTACCGACAGTCCCATTCACTTTATTGGGACAGCTGGTGATGCGGCAGTGACACAACAAGGTGAGGGACATGGCGGCAGCAGGTGATTGGATGCCCACAAACAGGCGCTGCCATGATGGATCTGAAATGACAGGTGCTCTTTAACCGCTTCAGCACCGGGCCATTTTAAGCCCTTCCTTACCAGAGCACTTTTTGCGATTCGGCACTGCGTCGCTTTAACTAACAATTGCGCGGTCGTGCGACGTTACACCCAAACAAAATTGACGTCCTTTTTTTTCCCACAAATAGAGCTTTCTTTTGGTGGTATTTGATCACCTCTGCGGTTTTTATTTTTTGCGCTATAAACAAAAGAAGAGCGACAATTTTGAAAAAAAACACAATATTTTTTACTTTTTGCTATAATATCCCATTTTTAAAAAAAAAAAACTATTTTTTTTTACTCAGTTTAGGCCGATACGTATTCTTCTACATATTTTTGGTAAAAAAAAATCGCAATAAGCGTATATTGATCGGTTTGCGCAAAAGTTATAGCGTCTACAAAATAGGGGATAGATTTATTGCATTTTTAAATTTTTTTTTTTTTTTTTACTAGTAATGGCGGCGATCTGCGATTTATTTTTTTTTTTTTGGTGACTGCGACATTGCGGCGGACACTTCGGACACTTTTGACACATTTTTGGGACCATTCACATTTACACAGCGATCGTTGCTATAAAATTGCATTGATTACTGTGTAAATGTGACTGGCAGGGAAGGGGTTAACACTAGGGGGCGCTGCAGGGGTTAATGTGTTCCCTATAGGAGTGATTCTAACTGTGGGGGGAGGGGACTGACAAGGGGAGGAGACCGATCGGTGTTCCTCCGTACTGGCATCACATGATCGGTCTCCTCGCCACTGACAGGACGTGGAGCTGTGTGTTTACACACACAGCTCCACGGTCCCACACGGTCCCGTTGTTTTAACGGGCAATCGCGGGTGCCCGGCGGACATCACGGCCGCCGTGCACTCGCACCGGGGGCCGAGCGACGCCGCGGGCGCACGCGCGCCCCCTAGGCGGCCGGGAATGGGAGGACGTCATATGACGCCCACCCAGGATGGGAGATCCACCTTGTGGGCGTCATATGACTATGGGCGGGTATTGAAGTGGTTAAATGTAAGGACTTATTCTTGCTGGTAGTTAAGCTTTAATATTTACAAACAAAATGAAGGTTTCCTATTTAGAATAATAAGCTGTCAGGTTAGTAAAACTGCGATATCAGAACTGATTCAATCATACAGATTGCAGTGTACATAGATTTGCAAAACAATGGGATAAAGGAATATTCCTGAACTTTGTTTTATCTCATAGTTACTGTGAAATTTTGTGAATGCATCAATGCAGTGCATGTTATCTCAGCTTGCAGAGCTTGGATTTATTGAATGACTTTACCAAAAATGTAAATATTGCACAGTATACAGCCTACAGCTACATAACTAAGCTCCATTTCATGCTGAAAAAACTCAGTTATTAATGTATCCTAAATAGAAAACTATCTTTAGATAGATTTTTACTTCAAAAGCATTTTATTAAAATAAATTTGATAAAAATCAATGAAATTGATAAAAAAAAAAAAAAAAAAATTTTTTTTTTTTTTTTTTAATCATTTATTTATATCCACCCTGATTCAAAGCACCTAGTGTGGTTTTTGTCTGCTCTCTCATCTGCATGAGTCACTTCTGACACTTCTGAGGTGTACAGGAGATGTGTCTATTCCCTCCACTCAGGGCTCAGACTACACTCAGCTTCATGCTCTATGCTGCAGTGTGTATGATCCAAGTAGAACTTGCTGAGACAAAGATCTCCCCGCCAGTTGCAGTGAAGGGAGCAAGGCGTCTGCGTACCACTCAGGGTGCAGGAACATTAGCAGAGAAAGGACCCAGTGCATGAATGTGGATAAATGTGGCCTCAGCCAGTGCTGCTCCAACCACGCCCTCTGACATTTTTCACCCCCTACATTGGGGCTTGATCAGAGAGGTTCATGCACTGGGTTGGTAAGCAGTGTTCCTTCCTTTCTGCAGTGTGTGTGATGTCGGATCCCCGCCCCCTGCCTTGTGGAGCTGAGAAATGCTGGGCAAATTCTGGACTTTGAACAGACGTGGAGTAGAGGGCTGCAGATAAACAGGTAAAAATGATGTCGGAGGATTTGTTTCATCTCGGTGGATCACCTGAGGCCAGTCACTGGGTATGTGTAAGGGTTTACAACCACTTTAAAGTAATAGGTAACAGGTTCTCTTTAAAGCAGAGTTCCAACTTCCACCCATTTAAAAGTCAGCAGCTACAAAAATTGTAGCTGCTGACTTTTAATAATCAGACACTCACCTGTCCCACGGTCCAGAGATGTTGGCTCATGAAGCCTCACTCCTCTCCGAGGCGCCGACACTATAACTGTGGGCGCTCGGCTGTGGCTGCGCTCTGTGAATGATCGGACAATCTTCTGGGACCTGTGACGTGTCCCAGAAGATTGCAGGGAGGGATCGGGGAACTTCCTTGTGGAGCCCGGGAGGAAGTGGGGACTGGGTATCCACTCTCTCTCCCGCCCCCAAAAAAAAATGACATGCCAAATGTGGCATGTCAGGGGGTCACCATCTCTTAAAGCGGAAGTTCCATTTTTGGGTGCAACTCCGCTTTAAGTGATTCATTTTTTTTTTATTTTTTTTTTTTACTTTAGCGCAGTTGCATTGGTCTCTGGATAACATTGGTCAGTCTTTGTTTTTTGTTTTTTTACATGTTGCTTGATGTTTAATTTGATGTCAAGTTTCTGCAATAGAACTGAATCATGGCGGAGTCTGGGCACAGCCAACCCAGTATGTACGTTCCCGGGCGCAGCAGGAGGCGCCGTTGGATGGACCAGGGTCTCTTTAGCAACCTGAACCTGGTCGAACCTCAGAGCCCCCATGCTACTTGACTGCGATTAGGACAAATGGGTGAGCACAGGGGGTAATGCTTCTATATAAAAATGTATGTAAAGTACAGCAGCACATATCTAACCTGATGAAAATCTTATTGATTGTTAAGACAGAACCGTGAAAGCTGATTGGTGGACATAAGCTTCATTGCTCTTTATTGTCGATACGTTCAGGTTTGTTCCTAAACCACATTTATCTTTACATCCTAGAAGCCTATAAATCTGACCTCCGGCCTTCCCTTCAGTCTTGCACAGGTGTACCGGCTCCTCTCCTGGACAGAAATTGCTTACTCTAATTTCAATGCACACTGTGAGCTTCTCATAGTGTGCATTAGAGGCTTCAACGAGTCTTTTCCTCCCCAGTCTGACTGTCCCTGGCCACTCCTTTCATTCTTTGGATTTCAGTTGCGTCAATCACAGAGGCTCAGAAATGCATGTGGGCATTTCCTATGGCAGTCTGCATGCAAATATAGCCCACTCCTCCAGATAGGCATCCACCCATCAAGGCATTTTGATATTTGCATAACTCATCCCAAGAGCCAGCCCACTGCTTGTATCTGGGATCTTGAGAGGAGTACTGAGGCAAGGTGATGTGATGTTTTCAGGAAACTATGTACAGCACCCTGCCTGCCTCCTTCCACCACCAGCCATGATCTGTCTGAATTTACAGAGACAGAGTACAGATTTACAGAGACCCAGTGATTATGTCACTGGGTCTAAAAATAAGATGTGTAATGAAAAGGGAAATGTGTTATTAAACATTTAATTACTTTGTTGATGAAGAGTGGGAAAGCAGGGAAGGCAAAATATACACAGAATAAATGTTGGATTTAACTATTCAGCCCCGGAAGGTTTTACCCCTTCATTACCAGGCCATTTTTTTGCGATGCGGCACTGTGTTAATTTAACTGACAAATGTACGGTCGTGTGACACTGTACCCAGCTGACACTGAAATATAGCTTTCTTTTGGTGGTATTTGATCACCTTTGTGTTTTTTTATTTTTTGCGCTGCAAACCAAAAAAAGACCAACAATTTAAAAAAAAAAAGAAGCAATATTTTACTTTTTGCTATAAAACATTCCCAATAAAAAAGAAATTAAAAAAATCAAATTTCGAAAAAAATATTAAAATAAAAATAAAGAAACATTTCTCCATCAGTTTAAAGCCAATATGTATTCTGCAAAAAAAATCCTAATATGCATATATTGATTGGTTTGCGCAAAAGTTATAGCAGCTACAAACTATGGGATATTTTCATTTTTTCCTAGCAATGTCGGCAATCAGTGACTTAAAGCGGGACTGCGATATTGCGGCTGACAGCTCGGCCATAAGACATAACAAGTGTGAACCTAGGCTTAATGGCAAACTTAGTTACATAATTAGTCTGGTTGAAAAAAAAAAGTCCATCTAGTTGAACCAAAGACTCTACAGGGACTGCGGACTGAATAAAAGTAAGATTTACCCAGGGTTTTTTATTTTTATTTTTTTGAGAATAGATGTGAAAACTCAACCCCACAGGGGGAGAGTCCGCTGCATCAAATAGTGGATGTGGCCAATTTGCACTAACAGTGTGAGGGTCTTAAAGGGGCTTTCAATTCCAGGAGTGCGCAGGGTTCAGGAGTGTGATGCATAGAGTGCAGAGTTCAAGAATGCATATCTCACTGGCCATTTTACAACCAAAAAAAAAAAAAAACATACCGTACTCCCTTTCCCCTCAAATCACCCCCTCCCCAGTACAGAGACCTCCTCCCACCCTCAAATCCCCCTTCTTGATATTACCAGATAGAGAACTTTAGGCTGCGGGCATAGGCTTCAGGAGCTGCTGCTGGCAGACTATCACGGCTATGTACTGAGGATACATTCCCACTTGTGTGTGGGGTGTGTAGCATGCATCTATATGCGTGTTACAAGGTGCAATGTAAGCTCTTTTCAGCATGTTGCCATTCATTTTCAGTGATGTCCCAGCATGCATATACAGGGGGTCCCCGGTTACGAACGAGATAAAGACTGTAGGTTTGTTCTTATGTTGAATCTGTTTGTAAGTCGAAACAGGTACATTTTTTAAGTGTAGCTCCAGCCAAAAAATCAATTTTTAAGCTTTTTGGAGAACATGGGGAAGGGTTATCACCCCTGTAACATTTGTTTTGCTGTCTGTGCCCCTGTTCAGAAGATTTCACCTCACCTTCTGTCCCAATGAAAATTGGATTTTGAAAATTTTGGGTTGTTAGGGAAGCATGGACTGGTGATAAAGCATCAGTGGAGATACCTTTTTCCCATATTAACTCTTACAGGAGTGAATTTCCCTTCCTAGGGGTGGATTTCCTCTCACTTCCTGTTGTCTCCCTCCGTTTGTAAGTAGGAGTCGTTTGTAAGTCGGATGTTTGTAAGTCGGAGACCCCCTGTACAGACAAAATAAAAATGTTGCTCCCAGCACACCACAACACATGCATTAAGAAACACTTGTGTTGCCTTGCAGTGCACAAGAAAAACAAAACAAAAAAGCAGGTATGTTTTTTTGGTTCATTGACACCAAAAACGAACGTCAACATGTGCACAAGTGTCATTGGGCCCTCAAAATGGAAAATATAGCATATTATTTAGGAGAAATGTCTGATCTTGTATTATCTTCTGGCTCTCCTAGAATCCTGATCTTTGTGAAGAGGATTTGAAAGAACCAGAAGAGGAGATGTCTAAACCAAAGGTGGAGGTAAGTGTAAAATAACAAAGGCCATTGTGACGCTTTTTCACTGTATTGAGTGAAAGCCAGGATTGTCTTTTAATTACTCTGATTGGGAAGTAAGGAACACCAATCCAGGCTTGAAATTTCCCAGAGAGGTTTTATTTTAAATTTTTTCCAACCAAGCATAAAGAACAAGCCAGAACATCAGGGGGACTTCATGGGTTCCCCTTCATCTGGGCTTTATGTAGTGCAAAATTATAGTCTTTAACCACTTCAGCCCCGGACCAATTTGCAGCCAAAGGACCAGGCCCCTTTTTGCGATTCGGCACTGCGTCGCTTTAACTGACAATTGCGCGGCCGTGCGACGTGGCTCCCAAACAAAATTGGCGTCCTTTTTTTCCCACAAATAGAGATTTCTTTTGGTGGTATTTGATCGCCCCTGCGGTTTTTATTTTTTGCGCTATAAACAAAAATAGAGCGACAATTTTGAAAAAAATGCAATATTTTTTACTTTTTGCTATAATAAATATCCCCAAAAAATATATAAAAATTTTTTTTTTTTTTCCTCAGTTTAGGCCGATACGTATTCTTCTACATATTTTTGGTAAAAAAAAATCGCAATTAGCGATTATTGATTGGTTTGCGCAAAAGTTATAGCGTTTACAAAATAGGGGATAGTTTTATAGCATTTTTTTTTTTTTTTTACTAGTAATGGCAGCAAACAGCGATTTTTTTTATTGTGACTGCGACATTATGGCGGACACATCAGACATTTTTGACACCTTTTTGGGACCATTGTCATTTATACAGCAATCAATTCTATTTAAATGCATTGATTCCTGTATAAATGACACTGGCAGTGAAAGAGTTAACCACTAAGGGGCGGGGAGGGGTTATGGTCTGTGACGTGTGTGTTTTTTTTTTTACATTAGGGGGCGGGGCTGACGTCTGACGTCACTGATCGGCTTTCCCGATGATAGGGAACAGCCGATTAGTGACAGGCAGTGTAGGAAGCGCGGGGAGAGATTTGTTTACACAGACCTCTCCCCGTTCTTCAGCTCTTTGACCCGATCGCGGGACACCAGCGGCAATCGCGCGTGCCATTCTGCCGATGTATATCGGCGTGAGGCGGTCGGGAAGCGGTTAAAATGCTGGACCCAAAATAGTTACTTTTGCTTGATAATAAATGTGAGAAAATTTTCATATCAGTTCATTTTAGTAGGGCTGCTGACACTGGCTGAGAAATCGTCTGTTTTTAAGCATTTCATACATTACATGTGCACACATTTCATAGGCAGTAAAAAAAAATAAAAAATTACAGCTGCTTTGCACTCACACCTGTTACCTAGGCATGTAGAACATTTCCGATACTGATACTGTAATCTAAGTTTACTGAAAAAGAGAATTCCCACTGTGCTCAAGGCATTTTGGGATTTTTAGGACAAACATTTGAACAGATGTTCGTGGATATTGTTTAGCTTTTACTATACCTGGCAAAAAAAATCTTCCAAGTAACAAGTATAATCACACACATAGGTTGGACTTGTCTTTTTTCAACCTCACCTACTATGTAACTCCTATCATTGTCCACAGATCCACCAGGAAAAGATGAAAAAGCACCATAAGAGTGGAGATTCCGACAGTGAAAAAGAAGCAGGAAAAGCTAAAAGGTAGATGCAGAGTTTATTTCTAATACCTTCTACAATCTGAAGTGTAAGCCACCGTACACACGGTCGGAAATTCTGACGGAAAATGTCCGATCGGACCATGTTGTCGGAAAATCCGCCCGTGTGTGGGCTCCATTGGATTTTTTCCATTGGAATTTCCGTTGAAAAAAATTTGGGATCCTGCTCTCAAATTTTACGACAACAAAATCCGATCAGACTTTTTCCGATCATGTGTAGAGAATTCCGACGGACAAAGTGCCACGCATGCTCAGATCAAATTACGAGACCAAAGCTATTGGCTACTAGCCTCTACGTAGCTCTGTCGTACGCAACAAACGTCACCACGTTCGGAATGATCGGATTTTCCGACAACTTTGTCCGACCGCGTGTATGCAACACCAGTTTCGGACAAAATTTTGTGGTCGGAATTTCCGACCGCGTGTACGGGGGCTTTGTGTGTGTATTCATTAGAATATTTATGAAGAATTGTCATCTTCTGGGAAAAAGCGCTGTAGAAACAAGCTGTAGCAAAGACCAAAATATATGCTTTCCCTCTAGTGGTAGTATCAAACATTTTAATGCATAGCATAGTTATTTATCATCCATTGAGAGACAGGATCTCTTAGGTTATACCTCTGCTCACAGGAGAAATGGACACTATAAACCAGGGGTATAAATAGGGGGGTATGTGGCGCTAACCACTATAAAGATAACCTCTGGGAACTCTTCAGGCGTGTAAATTCCAAAAGATGGGTGACCTTAATTATAATTTGATAAATTTTACATAAAATGCAAATATCATATCTGAATGGATAAACAATGTATCAACAAATGACAATATCTTCAATAGCAATAAATAAATATATAAAATGTGAATAAAGGAATAAGTGCAGAAGTGTGATAAATAAATATGACCAATAAAAGTGCGCTGGGATAAAAAATCTCTTCAAATTGATAGCAATGTGATAATATGGTAAATGAATGACTATTAAAAACGTGCTGAGATAAAATCTTCAATGATGATGTTAAAATATTTGTGATGTACAATCCCAGGCAATGTGATGAATGAACTAAAATAGAAAGGAAATGCCTTCTGTGAATATATAACGTAGAAATCTAAAGTGCACAGTGCAACGTGCAAAAATAGTGAGAAAGACCAAAATGCTGGTCTAGGAAGTGCAAGAAGAAATAACTAAATAAACGTGCATAAACATCTGCGATAACAGCAAAGTGACTGCAATAAGTGATTCAGACTAAATCACTGTGAAGATAATTCATAAAAAAAGGGGAATCCTCAGAAGAAAGAGGATCAACTCAGTGGTGCACTGAGAAGGTAATTCATTAAATATGGGGAATCCTCAGAAGAAGGAGGATCAACTCAGTGGTGCACTGAGAAGGTAATTCATTAAATATGGGGAATCTTTCACTGAGTTGATCCTCTTTCTTCTGAGGATTCCCCTTTTTTTTATAAATTACCTTCACAGTGATTTAGTCTGAATCACTTATTGCAGTCACTTTTCTGTTATCGCAGATGTTTATGCACGTTTATTTAGTTATTTCTTCTTGCACTTCCTAGACCAGCATTTTGGTCTTTCTCACTATTTTTGCACGTTGCACTGTGCACTTTAGATTTCTACGTTATATATTCACAGAAGGCATTTCCTTTCTATTTTAGTTCATTCATCACATTGCCTGGGATTGTACATCACAAATATTTTAACATCATCATTGAAGATTTTATCTCAGCACGTTTTTAATAGTCATTCATTTACCATATTATCACATTGCTATCAATTTGAAGAGATTTTTTATCCCAGCGCACTTTTATTGGTCATATTTATTGATCACACTTCTGCACTTATTCCTTTATTCACATTTTATATATTTATTTATTGCTATTGAAGATATTGTCATTTGTTGATACATTGTTTATCCATTCAGATATGATATTTGCATTTTATGTCAAATTATAATTAAGGTCACCCATCTTTTGGAATTTACACGCCTGAAGAGTTCCCAGAGGTTATCTTTATAGTGGTTAGCGCCACATACCCCCTATTTATATATCTATTTGCAGTGTAAGATCACTTATATGTTGGCGGCTTTCCTCATATATTTATTCATTATTGGTTGAGCGCACTAGTTACCTCCCATTTTTATATAAACCAGGGGTGCTCAACCTTTTGAAAAGCGAGGGACACTTATTTGGTAACCGGTTGCTGGCCACAATGAAATGAAATGGTTCAGAATTTAAAATGTTTTATTTTGAATAGCATAATGAAGATTTTAAACCACAATCAGGATAATCATTTTCTGTCGGACCTGTGACGGATCCTGTATTCAAGGTGTCCGCCTTCAATGCTTCCTAAGTCCTGGAACATGAGTCCAATGGATCTGGTTATAGGAACCCCCAAGAATTAGACGGCACTAGTTCTTGGAGTACATCAGGAATTAATCTTTATTTGACATGTCACACTTATATACAGTTGACAGATGACTCAAGCCTAACCTAATTAGCATGAGCTAATTATCCTAATCAACACTGGGCTCCATCATTCAATTGCAGGGTTAATTAGCACATACAACAATAGGTGAAATACTCTTACAAGCCAGACAATATTCATTAACACAACAGACAGGTGGCTGGAGTTCATGAGTCATGACATTAGCGTCTCTTGCTAATATGCCAAATACACATACAGATTCTATGTGTATTGGGGGGCCAGCATGGACCTGAATCCAAGTATCACCAGCTCAGGGGTCCCAGGCTTGCAGCTCAAAGAGCACTGTTCCCCCAAATGCCAGGGGCCATAATCGCAAGGCAACAGGCTCGCACTCAGTCCCCTCCAACAGCCTGTGTCCCAGCCAGGTCTGTCACATTTCTCCCCTTTCGGCAGGAGACTAACACAGGAGGAGACCCCAGACGGGTTTACTCCGAAGTTAGTCAGTGGTTCCAGTCCTGTAATGCCTGTACCCACACAGTACCCCAAACAAATTGTTCCAAACAGAGCACTCACCCAGCCAACCTCTGCCTCTCTCAAAGAACATATCTGCTGCTGGGGAGAGGCCCGGACTGGCCCTTCTCCCTGGAGTCTTTTCAGCCGCTGGAGAGAAGACAGGGTGACTGGGCTCACTCCATCCTGCTGTTTGGGATCTGGGCTGACCGCCCAGCCTCCCTGGGTTATACTGGTGGAGACTGCATTCCCATCCACCTTTACAGGGAATCTGTCCTGTTTTAGTTGCGGGCAGAGGCCAGCAGCGCTCTGTTCCGTTGCCAGCAGTTCAGGTGGGTGTAGGAGCTTCCCTACATCATCTCCTCCAGCTAACTGTTGGGGAGAGAGGCCGACTGCCCCAGCTCCCTGGAGCTCCGCAGCTGTTGCTGGTGCTGGACAGAGGTGGGTAGCACTCTGCCCTGTTGCCAGCACTTCTGCTGGGGACTCCACACCCTCCGCTCTGGTTAACCGTTGGGGCAGGAGGCTGGCTTCCTCCACTCCCAAATTGTGTAGCTGCCATTGGGAAGGGGAGCCAGCTGCTTCCTTTTCCATTCCCTCATCTGGCTGCTGGGATGACATGTCTGTGGTATTGTCTCCCAGGTGCACTGATCTTTGCTGGGGAGGAAAGACCGCTTCCTCCACCCTGGCCAACTGTTGGGGAGGGACAACAAACACCTCCTCTCCCTTCTCCCCCTGTATCTGCTGCTGGGAAGTGACCGCCACCTCTACACCCTGAGCCTCCAAAACTGACACAGGTGTGGGGCAGAGGTCTTGGACCCTCTGTCCGGTGACCAGCGCTTCAGCTGGGGAAGTTCCTTGTAACTCCCCAGATACTGCTGTTGATGCTGGGCAGCAGTTAGCAGAGCTCTGCCCTGTTGTCAGCACTTCCGCTTTGGGGACGACAATCTCCGGAGTTTCTACTGCCGATTCTCTGGCATGCTGCTGAACGTGTTCTAGCAGTTTCCTGTATGCCCTTTCCAGATGCTGTTCCTTCCTTAACAAATGGTCCAGATCATGTTTAAGCTCTGAGACACCTGCAAGACCGAGCATAGCCTCTCTATATTCTCGCAGGTCCTCAAGGGTAGGTTCCCCTTCATTGCCAAACACAAAATGGTCTGTAAGGCTCTCCCACAGCAATCCAGGGCCTCCAAAGTCATATCCCTCCGGGGAGCATTCTGTTGTCTCCCCTAAATATCCCTGCTCTGCGTGCCATTGCAGAGCCCGATAACAATTGTCCAGCTCTATCTCCTGCTGGACAAGCCTGTCCAACTCAGTCACCCATTGCTCCTGGGGCTGCTCTCCCAGGAATGTCATCCGCAATGCCCGTTGGTCACTGGCCCGTTGCTCTTGGGTTGGAAAGAACTTGCCCTGTTTTATACCAGCGAGCTGGAGGGCTCCAATCCACAGCTCCACCCGAATCTGCTGCCTGAGCTCCAGGTATTCCTCCTCAGACACAGTCCTTGTGTATGCTGCAAGGATGATCCGCAGCAGCCCCGGGAACTCTGATGCCAGATCCATATCTCCGCTGGGGTGACCGAAGTCTTCTATCCTGATCTTGGATCCCTGTGGAGGTTTGGATGTCCCAGACTGCAGGAAGCACAATCCCACTGCTTGCCAACAATGTGACGGATCCTGTATTCAAGGTGTCCGCCTTCAATGCTTCCTAAGTCCTGGAACATGAGTCCAATGGATCTGGTTATAGGAACCCCCAAGAATTAGACGGCACTAGTTCTTGGAGTACATCAGGAATTAATCTTTATTTGACATGTCACACTTATATACAGTTGACAGATGACTCAAGCCTAACCTAATTAGCATGAGCTAATTATCCTAATCAACACTGGGCTCCATCATTCAATTGCAGGGTTAATTAGCACATACAACAATAGGTGAAATACTCTTACAAGCCAGACAATATTCATTAACACAACAGACAGGTGGCTGGAGTTCATGAGTCATGACATTAGCGTCTCTTGCTAATATGCCAAATACACATACAGATTCTATGTGTATTGGGGGGCCAGCATGGACCTGAATCCAAGTATCACCAGCTCAGGGGTCCCAGGCTTGCAGCTCAAAGAGCACTGTTCCCCCAAATGCCAGGGGCCATAATCGCAAGGCAACAGGCTCGCACTCAGTCCCCTCCAACAGCCTGTGTCCCAGCCAGGTCTGTCACAGGACCCATACCTGTTTACCCAGTGTTTAATCAGTCACAAAATGATCAGCTGCGGTTTACCTGCACTGCGGGAGAAGAACTCTCGCGGGTAAGTTGCACCTGGCCATTTTGACCTAAAGTGGTAGTAATGTCGCGAAACAAAAAAAAAAAATCCTCTGCAAGTTATAATGTGCTAGCATGCATCGCATACTATGAAACTCTTGCCTTAAATTGAAGCCCTTCAGCGGCACGCTGTTGCTGCTGACAGGGCTTCCATCTTTACCCGGCCTTCCTTTCTGGGTTTCGGGGGCTGCGTGAGCCGCAATGACCTCATTCTGGTGCATGCACATGGGAGGCACGGCTACGCACAGTGCTTTGAAGGGATGGCATGCTGTCCCTCCAGCATGCAGTGAACATGCGCCAGTGACATCCCCGGCTGCACAAGTAGTGACTATCTCCTAAACGATGCATGTTTAGGAGATATTCCTTGTACCTACAGGTAAGCTTTGTTATACATTTACCTGTAGGTACAAGTGAGGTGTTTACTACCGCTTTAAAAGCTGTGTTGCTAAGGGCATGCTCAAGGACCTTGGTGACCTGTTTATGTCTATCACCAAGTGGCGGAACATTGGAAGTTCACTGATCCTTTTGGCACTCCAGATGTTGGATTTTTAAGTACCAAGGACTTGATGTACAGTACTGCCAAATATTAAAGTTTCACTCCTTTAAAAAAAAAGGTTCTTTATTAAAAAATAAAGATAGCAGTTAAATGTAGACACAGTCCGGCAGCATTCAAAAAAAGAAATCTACAGAAAAAAACATTTTTCACAACAGCATTACACCAAGCATTGGCATAAATAAAAGACAGGAACATCTAGTATTATAACATCAAGAAGCACATTATTGCCCTCAGTTTAATGTAACCTGGGTATAACCTTTGAGTCGGACCAAAATAACCATACACGAGATACAATCAAGACCATATATGGATCATGTTGGGAGACCAGGGCGCTGCAATAGCCGCATCTGTAAAAGTTAATGTGGACTGAGGCCCGGGGAATCCAACCATGGCACCCACAATCTTTCAAATTTTCCAGGGCACCCCCTATGTTGATAAACATATTTTTCAAATATAAGGGTATTTCCCATATGCGCTACCCTTAAAGTGGTGGGCCACCCTGAAAAAAAAAACGGTAAAAAAATGTTAATAAAAATTTAAAATGGGAAAAAAAAAAAAAATATATATATTTTTTTTTACTTACCAGAAATGGCTGTTGCTAGGCAGATCGTCTTAATCTGCCTCTTCCTGCTCCGCGGTGATGTTCTCTCCTCTGCTCCGAGTGCCATCTTCTAGTGAATGGGGCGCGGTGTGTTATGGGAACTGTGTCCCACAACACATCGCGTTCCCCATTCACAAAGCGCCGCGCAACGACTCGCGCATGCGCAGTAGGCCGCGCGCCGACTCGCGCATGCGCAGTAGCGCTGCCCGTTTCCCTTACTGAGGATGGCGGCGCTGGGACCGGAGCGCCGAGGGACATCTGGGCCTCCACGACCGACATCGGGGGCGCCCTGGGAGGGTAAGTGTACTTATTAAAAGTCAGCAGCTACCTTTTTTTTTAGCTGCTGACTTTTAAAATTTTTATTTTTTTGCTGAACCACCGCTTTAACAGGTGGGGGGATGGAGGACTTCCAGAGGAGAATTGTCTTTAGATCCTGGAGGAGGGCACGATTAAATGCCACCCGTGTGGGTTCCTCTGGGATGGTATCCTTTAAGATGCCCAAAAGACCACATTTAGGCTCCAGGGGTACGCGATTTTGGAACACCCTGTTAAGGGTACCCCGGACCTCTGTCCAATAATGGTGCAATTTGGGACACCTCCAGAGGAGATGAATCAGGTCATCCTTGTCCTGTTTGCACCAGTAACAGAGCGGGTCTGCCAGCATTCCCATGCTGTGAAGGTGGACAGGATTGTAATGGGATCTCAAAACTATATAAAGCTGGATAGTTTTTGTGAGAAAATTTAAGGAGCTAGTAACCACTGCCTGAAACACATCCTCCCATTGGTTGCCTGAAAGCTGACCAAGGTCCCCCTCCCATTTCCTATGGGCCTTGGAGGTATAGACATCCAGATAAGTCCTCAGTAACATACTAGAACACTGGGAAATAAGACCCTTAGCATGGCTAACTGAAGAAATTAAATGCAAAATTGGGGTTGGCGATAAGGTCCACACCTTCTCCGCTCCCTGAGCCCTAATGGCATGTTGTAATTGTAGGTAGTAAAACTTCATATATGCGGGAAGGGAAAATCTCTCCTGAAGAGCTGAGAAAAAGGGCAAGGAAAGAGTTTCACTCTTAAAAATTATCCATTGATGACTCCTGCTTGTGATTGTACTGTGAAAATAATTTTTGCACTCCACCTGTGCTGGTTTGCTGAAAGCTCCTTGGTTTTACTATTGCATGGTTCTTCTGTCAGTACTAGTTAGGATATGGGACTATGTAATTCTTTTCAATCTGCCTGCAAGGTTTAGGAAAGTCAGCCACATTCTTAAACAAGCATTTTGCGGCATGCAGGTGAGCCTCCACTTTCAAGAGTGGGGAGACACTTGGACAAATTGTATCCCTAAAACGTAGGTGCAGGAGGTGGTATCTCGGGGCTACAATCTGGTCTGGAGTTCTGCTCTCTGTTACTTCCTTGGTATCTCTCCACCAGCCTTCTCGTGTCACCCCATAGATTAGTAGATCCTCCAAGGCCTCTCGGGTCTTCTGGATCATGGTGTCCCTGTCCCAGTTATTTTTCTCCAGCATATTCACCATTCCCATACACGTAGTTCTATTGGAAAGCAAAAAGAAAAACAATAAAGCATGATACAATTTGCTCCAGCGGGGGAAAAAAAAATCCTTCCTGATCCCCTGGAGGAAATTAGATATTCCCTGTATCAATGATCCCTGGTGTCATCCAGTTTATCTTTTTTTAAATAATCTACTGAGCTGGCCAGAACTAGTTCTTGAGGGAGCCTGTTCCAGAAGTCTTTCCTTATTTGGATTTTAATCTATTTTCTTCCAGAAGCAAAGAGCACCCCTTGTCCTCTGTAATGACCTGAAGGTGAACAACACCACCAAGTTCACTATATAGACCACTAATGTATGTATACATGTTATTCATATCCCTCCTTAACCACTAGGCGTCTGCGCTGTAGCAGACGGAGCTCCTGTAACTGGACGTCCTCCTGTTTACTTTCGGGGAAATTCTGTGCTGGCCATGTCCCTTGGACACAGCCAGTCACAGATCGCTGTAAATGGCCAATCACAGCAGCCGTTTACAGCATGATCTGCATGTCCAATGAGAGATGACCTCATATGTAAACATATGAGATCATCTCTTATTGCAGGCTCTCCCTCCTCACACAGAGACAGCGTTTGAGGAGGGAGAGATGAATGGCTGCAGCGTGAGTGAAAAAAAAGTGTAAATAAAGTGCCCATAGTACCTGTCAGTGCGACCTGTGCCATCTGTCATCAGTGCTACGTATCAGTGCCATCTGTCATCAGTGCCACCTGTCAGTGCCATCAGTGCCACGTATTAGTGCCATCTGTCATCAGTGCCACGTATTAGTGCCATCTGTCATCAGTGCCACGTATTAGTGCCATCTGTCATCAGTGCCACGTATTAGTGCCATCTGTTATCATTGCCACATATCAGTGTCACGTGTCATCAGTGCCACGTATTAGTGCCATCTATCATCAGTGCCATCTGTCATCAGTGCCACGTGACATTGTCCTGGTGCTCCAGGGCCTTCAAAATTGTAATAGGTAGTCAACAAGTTAGATGTGTCATTAATGCTCCTAGAACGCGTGATGGGGCTCCCTGCATGTTGGGCCTCTCTATGTGGCTAGGCTGTGGAAAAGTCCCACACATGTGGTATTGTAATACTCAGGAGGAGTAGCAGAATTTATTTTGGGGTGTCACTTGTGGTATACACATGCCATGTGAGAGAAATAACCAATTACAATGACAATTGTAAAATATTCATTTTACAAAGAATTGTGGGAAAAAATGACAACATCAAAAAGCTCACCATGCCTCTTACTAAATACCTTGGATTGTTTAACCACTATCTGACCGCCCGCCGTCAAATGACGGCGGAGCGGTGCAGCTATTGTGGCGGGCCGCCGTCATATGACGGCGCTCGCTTTTTGGCAACTAGGGGGCGCGCGCGTGCCCGCCGCGTAGCTGGGGACCCGATGCGCGTGCCCGGCGGTCGCGATGACCGCCAGGCACCCGCGATTGCCCGGTAAGTGAGCAGGACGTGGATCGGTGTGTGTAAACACACCGATCCACGTCCTGTCAGAGGAGAGGAGACCGATGGTGTGTCCCTTGTACATAGGGACACCGATCGGTCCCCTCCCCCAGTCAGTCCCCTCCCCCCACAGTTAGAATCACTCATATAGGGTACATTTTAACCCCTGCAGCGCCCTCTAGTGTTAACCCCTTCCCTGCCAGTCACATTTATACAGTAATCAATGCATTTTTATAGCACGGATCGCTGTATAAATGTGAATGGTCCCAAAAATGTGTCAAAAGTGTCCGATATGTCCGCCGCAATGTCGCAGTCATGATAAAAATCGCAGATCGCCGCCATTACTAGTAAAAAAATAATAATAATAAAAATGCTATAAATCCATCCCCTATTTTGAAGACGCTATAACTTTTGCGCAAACCAATCAATATACGCTTATTGCGATTTTTTTTTTTTACCAAAAATATGTAGAAGAATACGTATCGGCCTAAACTGAGGAAAAAATTTGTTTAAAAAAAATAATAATTGGATATTAAATTATAATAAAAAGTAAAAAATATAATGTTTTTTCAAACTTGTCCCTCTTCTTTTGTTTATAGCGCAAGAAATAAAAAACGCAGAGGTGATCAAATACCACCAAAATAAAGCTCTATCTGTGGGGAAAAAATGATAAAAATTTTATTTGGGTACAGCGTTGCATGACCGCGCAATTGTCATTCAAAATGCGACAGCGCTGAAAGCTGAAAAATGGCTTGGTCAGGAAGGGGGTGTTCGTGCCTGGTAGGCAAGTGGTTAATTTCAAAAAAGGGATCATTTGGGGGGTTTTTGTTCTTCCCTGGCTTGTTCGGGTCACAAGAAATGAGATAGGCCACCAGTACATCAGGTGTGATCAATTTTTTATGATTTGCACCACAGCTTGTAGACTCTCTAACTTTCACAAAGACCAAATAATATTCACTAATTTGGGTTATTTTTACCAAAGATATGTAGCGGTATAAATTGTGGCCAAAATTTATGAAGAAAAATGTATAATTTGCAAAATTTTATCAAGAAAAATGCATTTTTTTTTTTCTCAAAATTTTCGATCTTTTTTTCATTTATAGCGCAAAAAATAAAAAGCCCAGAGGTGATCAAATACCACCAAAAGAAATCTCTATGTGTATGAAAAAAAGGACAAAAAATGTATTTGGGTACAGTGTTGCATGACTGAGTAATTGTCATTCAAAGTGTGAGAGCACCGAAAGCTGAAAATTGGTCTGGTCACGAGGGGGGTTTATGTGCCCAGTTGTCAAGTGGTTCATTTATTCTCTTCAGAAAAGGCGCTTTAAGTTCCTCCTAACCTTTCCACATAGCTGAGCTCCTTCATGCTTCTTATCAGTTTGGATGCCCTTCTCTGCACTTTCTCCAGTTCCCCCCATATACTTTTTTGAGAACTGGTGCCCAAAACTTAACTGAATATTCCAGATGAGGTCTTACTAATGATTTGTACAGGGGCAAACTTATATCTCTCTCTCTGCAGTCCATACCTCCTTTTAGGGCTCATGCACACTGTGCTTAAATATCGCCTCTTTTACAGGTGTTTGATTTTTTTATTTTATTTTTTTCCAGCCAGTACAGGCTAAAAAAAATAGAAAAAAAAAACAGCGGGCGCCTGCTATGGCTCTTAAAGGTGCCGACGTACGGAACGAACCACTTTGCCGACGTATATGTGCGTGAGCCGGTCGGCAAGTGGTTAAAAAGAGGGGCTCCCTTCTATTGCTCTCATCTTCTTTCAAATCTCCAAATTCCTTTTTTCTCCAGTGTAAGCTGACTGTAATGCCCCGTACACACGGTCGGAAAATCCGACCACAAAATCCATGGGATTTTTTCCGACGGATTTAGTCCGACACTGGTGTTGCATACACACGGTCGGACAAAGTTGTCGGAAAATCCGATCATTCTGAACGTGGTGACGTTTGTTGCCTACGACGGGACTACGTAGAGGCTAGTAGCCAATAGCTTTGGTCTTGTAATGTGATCTGAGCATGCGTGGCACTTTGTCCGTCGGAATTCGCTACACACGATCGGAATTGGTGTGATCGGACTTTGTTGTCGGAAAATTTTTAGAGCAGGAGATAAAACGTTGTCCGTCAGACAATCCGATGAAAAATGTCCGATGGTGCCTACACACGGTCGGAATTTCCGACAACATTGTCCGATAGGACAGAATCCATCGGAAAATCCGACCGTGTGTATGGGGCTTTAGAGGGTGGCTGTTAGGGATGAGCCGAACATCCCCCGGTTCGATTCGCAGCAGAACATGCAAACAGGCAAAAAATTTGTTCGAACACCGTTAAAGTCTATGGGACACGAACATGAAAAATCAAAAGTGCTAATTTTAAAGGCTTATATGCATGGTATTGTCATAAAAAGTGTTTGGGGACCCGGGTCCTGCCCCAGGGGACATTTATCAATGCAAAAAAAAGTTTTAAAAACAGAAGTTTTTTTGGGAGCAATGATTTTTAATAATGCTTAAAGTGAAACAATAAAAGTGAAATATTCCTTTAAATTTCCTACCTGGGGGGTGTCTATAGTATGCCTCTAAAGTGGCGCATGTTTCCTGTGTTTACAACAGGGTCTGGTATGGATTTTACCATTCTTTTTTTCCATTATAGCCACGAGTACTTTTTAAATGACTTTTTTTTGCATTGATGAATGTCCCCTGGGGAGGACTCAGGTCCCCAAACACTTTTTATGACAATAACTTGCATATAAGCCTTTAAAATTAGCACTTTTGATTTCTCCCATAGACTTTTAAAGGGTGTTCCGTGTCTTTCGAATGCCGCGAACACCCCAAATTGTTCGCTATTTGGCGAACACTCGATGTTCGAGTCGAACTTACGTTCGACTAGAACATCGGGCTCATCCCTAGTGACTGTGTTCATTCATAGTGGTATGTAGGAGTACAGGGCTAAGGATTTGGAGCATGCATAGAGCAATGCACATGGCCACAACAAACATCAGTGGGGGGGGGGTCAGAGGATCAGGACCTCACAGGGGTTTTTCAAGGAGGGAGAAAAACACCAAAAGAAACTATTTCATGAAAAATAGATTCCATAGCCATTAATTAGTGAATGTGAATTATTTTTGGGAATAAAAGTAGAAGATAAAGTCTTAAAAATGTTAATCTCAGTTTAAAAAGTGACCATATACTATCAGCAGACTAAGCAGCTAGCACATTTTTTTTTCTTTGACAAAATACTTACCGTATATACTCGCGTATAGGCCGTCCCGAATATAAGCCGAGGCCCCTGATTTACCACAAAAAAATTAGCCGAGGGGGGGAAATGGAGCAGCTACTGTAAGTGGAAAAGAGTGTCAGCAAATGCCCATCTACATGTTCCCTGTGTCCTATACAACCCCCCGTGTCCCCAGTGCAGCCTACCTGTGCCGATCGATCCGGTGTCCCTCGGGGGCCGCTGTGCGGTGTCCCTCGGGGGCCGGTGTGCGGTGTCCCTCGGGGGCCACTGTCCGGTTGTCCTGCCGATCAGCGTACACGCTGAGGCGCCAGGCGCCATTGCAGGTTTGAAAGCCGCGCCTCCTCCTCCTCCTCGTCCGTGATAGGAGGAACACTCGGTTTTCCCAGCAGTCATGTGCAGTGTTCCGCCTATCACGGATATTCTCTCATCCTCGTCCATGAGATGAGAATGACAGAACATCCGTGATAGGCGGAACACTGTACTGCTGGGAAAATTAGTGTCCGCCTATCACGGACGGGCGGGAGGAGGCGGCGCGGCTTTTGAACAGTGCCGTCTGTCTACATGACAAGCTGTTCATGTAGGCAGACCGCACTGACTCGAGTATAAGCCGAGAAGGGGACTTTCAGCCCTAAAAAAAGGGCTGAAAATCTCGGCTTATACTCGAGTATATACGGTATGCCTTTTACTAGGAAATTCCAAGTTTTATCTAGGACTAATGGGATAAGCACAGTGGACAGCATTTATTAGTCTGAAGTATTTCAGCTGGCTCCCTTGAGTTCTCAGTCAAACAATATATAGAAGTATCTATTGTGCCAGCATTTCCCAAACCTTATTCAGTCTTTTTCAAAACCACCTTCAGAACTTCTGTAGGGTCTATGTAGCTTGACATCTGACCTGCTCAGATCATTCTTCCTCTGTCAGTTACTGGAGGGCCTTCCCATTATTTCTATCCCAAGGTAGCCCATTGTTCAGTTATTATGTAGTCTGGAGGTGTGTCTGCTTCTCTGGGCTCCAAGTATCCTGTATAGAGCGGAAATATTAGAGGTGTAATGTGCTCTCGCTAATACTTGCCATTGGCAGCCATCATGGAAACAAACATATTTTCCAGTACAGCACATCTTATAGTGCTGGAAATCTGGCATTGGTAATTTTGAATATGGGATTTCTGGCAGTGGGAACAATTTAACTGTCCTAACTTAACCTAAGCCCTTACAATAAAGTTCTGCTGTTTACTAGCCTTCAACCAGGAGTCTGAGCAGGGAACATATAGAGCGCTGGAATCTTGGTTTTAGGCAAAGCTGATTTGTACAAGGAGTACTGTAAGAATCCAGAGTACAAGTAATGGTACACATTTTTTGAAAACCTATATGAAAATTTCCACCGACTCTGTGTAACATTTGCAGTATTTCTATAACTATTACATTTTTAAATGCAGGCTTTGAATGCGGAGGAGACATGTCTAAAGCAGGTACAGTAGATGTTGCAGTTGGATGAGAGGAAAAGAGCATACAACAGTATTTATGAGACACAGGAACCCACAGAGGAAGAGATGGAGGCATACAGAGTGGAACGCCAAAGGCCGGATGACACAATGGCCCCCTTCCTGGGGCAATAGTGAAGGGCGTCTTTGCATGCTTTGTACAATTTTTATTGTAAGGAAATCTGTTTTGTTACAAAACATCATAGAAATGTGCAATAAATCTATTGATTATACTGTGTATAGATAAATTTCTGTTCTCAATAAATAGTCATATTTACACTTAAAAGAAAAAAAAAACACAGTTATGAGGTAATCAACTGCCTTTTAATACTTTCTGAGTCACTGACCTAAACATTTAAAAATATTGTACATTACAGGACACAGGCTGAGTATTCATAGACCCTGGGTTATAGGGACACACCTCCAGGCAATTGAACACCAGCAAACCTTTGAGGGCACACCCTCTGGGTGCCTCCCCTGTAATGATGCACCAGTCTGTGAGTGTTTCGTTTTTTGATAGTGTCTTAAGGTGATGGACCCCCTCATCCCTTACAGAAATCATTCTTGGCTTAACTAGTTTATTTTATCTTTGGAGTCCTTAATCAACTCTTCAATCCCTTTACGGTCTTCCAAAACCACAATAGAATCAGTGCATCTGGATTGGTGCAACTGCGGTAAAGCCCTGGGAGCCATGGGAATGGCATGTTATATTGCTTTAGACACTGGATCCTGCACGAGCGCTGACTTTGGCACTCATGTGTAGACAGCCGAAGGGGGTCTATACAGGTCCAGGGCCATTTCCCATCCCTCTGGAACCCAGATTCTGAAGACCCTTTTTGGGGGTATGCGTGCCACAATGGGCGATGCCTGGACTCTATGTACGGTCCATTGTCGTGGACAGATAAGACAGTAACCCTGTACCTCTGACCCTTACTGTAAGAACAGGTTATGGTTGTATGTATCCACTTTAGTGTAAACGTTTCAAACTTGGTGCTAAAATTCAACCACTCAGAGCTTAGTGTAAGGAGGATTACCAGGTATAACATCATACCAGTGGTCACATAGCTTACAACCACTTCTGCCTAGAGCCCTTATAAAAGGTACTAAAGCGCTTCTCCCCACCCCTTCATGACAAGCACTCCGCTACAAGACAGTAGTAGTACTTCTTCTGGACATGCTTATCCTATATTCTGCACCCTACGCCATGAGTATCTCTCACGGAATATCCTCTCCCATAACTATAGCAACAAAAGGAAGCCACATCAAAATCTCATGCAAAACACTAAATTTCTGATTGCTGAGGCTTCCATTGCACCAGAGCAGGACTAGATATTGCCACTGGTCTCAGCATCTAACGCTAGTTCGATTTCAGGCACCCAGCAAGCAGCCTATCTGACAAATGCTGATTTTCCTGCATCTGTCAAAATTCCATGGAAAACTAGCGGCTTCAATACAGCCGTCCAGGATGCCATAATGCCAAGCCCTTCTCCAGCTCCTCTGTCTTTATTTGAATCTGACCTCAACATGCCCAGCCTAGAAGAAGTGACCATAGAAGGGAACCAAGGGACAATGTTGGAAGAAGTTGCAGGGGATTTCTCACCCCCTCTCCTTTACACATTAAGCTGCTGCCTCATGTAACATGCTTGCTAAGGTGGATAATGCTCACTTCTGCTGTGCACAGAAACCTTGACATTGTCACACCTTATTCTCTCAGTATTGTAAATCTGATTTGTGTACAAAGAAACCTGCAAATTATGCATAGAATTGAATGGGCAATCTATGATGATTGGATCCCTCCAGAAGAGAATTTTAGTCCTCCAAAAATCTTTGCTGAACTCAATCCAGTGAAAGAGTTAAATAAAAAGTGGTCTTTTCCAGTAGCTGATCCTGCTGTCTCAGTCTTAAACAAACCTCTTGCTGTAGCTACTGAAGATGTTCCTCCATGTAAAGATTCTGCAGATAGAATATCTGAGATGCTCTTAAAGGTTGTTTGCAGCCAGTTTTCACTGCAATTTCAGAATGTCAAACTGCAGCTAACTGCATTAGAACAGTGAACACAAACCTGTATTCCAGGACCATGCCTTAAAGTAAAAGTAAACCCATTGATTTAACAATCTCAAAAAAGTTACATTCCCGGCATGTGTCAGGAATGTAACTGTCACATTGGTTGTGCTCTCAACCAAACTGTCAAACCGTCCAATGACTGGTGTCATAACTGATCACATGTTCAGCATCATGGCAGTTCAAAAGCCAAAATGACAGCTTTCTTGGCTTAAAACAATGTGTAAGTAAACCCTCCTCCTAACTGAGCAATTATAGCAACTATCATCTGCCTTGCTTTGTGTAGATGCCTTATACCAGTGTTTCTCAACTCCAGTCCTCAAGGCGCCCAACAGGTCATGTTTTCAGGATTTACCTCAGATGAAACAGCTGTGGTAATTACTAAGGCAGTGAAACTGATAAAATCCCCTGTGCAAAATAATGGAAAGCCTGAAAACATGACCTGTTGGGGCGCCTTGAGGACTGGAGTTGAGAAACACTGCCCTAGACCACTGTCTCTCAACCTTTTTCCAGTCAAAAATTATTTTAATTCTCGAGGCACCCCAGTTAAGGCTTGGTTTACATTACTGCGTGTCGGGGAACACTTGCAAAATCTTATGCATTCCCGACATGCACACAAATGGCAATGGTACCCCCATAGTTGCATAGTTAGGTTGAAAAAAGACCACTTAGTTCAACCATAAAAAAAAAATACACCTGCAGTTGATCCAGCGGAAGGCAGAAAACCCCAGCAGAGCATGCTCCAATTTGCTACAGCAGGGGAAAAAAATTCCTTCCTGATCCCTGAGAGGCAATTGGATTTTCCCTGGCTCAACTTTACCTATAAATGTTAGTACCCAGTTTATAATATGTACATTTTAGGAAAGAATCCAGACCTTTTTTTAAGCAATCTACTGAGGTAGCCAGAACCACATCTTGAGGGAGTCTATTCCACATTTTCACAGCCCTTACTGTGAAAAAACCTTTATGTATTTGGAGATTAAACCTTTTTTCCTCTAGATGTAAAGAGTGCCCCTTTGTCCTCTGACCTTAAAGTGAATAACTCAACACCAAGTTCACTATATGGCTCACTTATGTATTTGTACATGTTGATCATATCCCCCCTTTAATCTCCTCTTCTCTCGAGAATAAATTGAGTTCCTCTAATCTTTCCTCTAATCTGAGTTCCTCCATGCCTCTTATCAGTTTGGTTGCCCTTCTCTGCACTTTCTCCAGTTCCCTCATATCCTTTTTGAGAACTGGTGCCCAAAACTGAACTGCATATTCCAGATGTGGTCTTACTAATGATTTGTGCAGGGGCAAAATTATCTCTCTCTCTCTCTCTCTCTCTCTCTCTCTCTCTGGAGTCCATACCTCTCTTAATACAAGAAAGGACTTTGGTCAATTTGGAAACCGCAGCTAGGCATTGCATGCTATTATTGTGCTTATGATCTACCAAAACCCCCAGATCCTTCTCCACCATTGATTTCCCTCAGTTGTACTCCCCCTAGTATGTATGATACATGCATATTCTTAGCCCCCAAGTGCATAACTTTACATTTAACAACATTAAACCTCATTTGCCACTTAGTTGCCCAATTAGACAGTGCATTGAGGTCGGCTTGTAAATTGGAGACATCCTTTAAGGACCTTTTTCCACTGCATAGCTTAGTGTCCTCTGTAAAGACAGAAATTGTACTTTTAATCCCAGGCCCTATATCATTTATAAAGGTATTAAAAAGTAAGGGCCCTGGCACTGAACCTTGGGGTACACCACTGATAACCTTAGACCATTCAGAGTAAGGGCTGATTCACACCTATGCATTTTTTGTGCTTTTTGCATTTTGCAGATTGTCACTGCAGCCTACTTCACATGGTTACCTATGGAACACGTTCTGTAGTGCAAATCTGCAATATGCAAAAAGCACAAAAAATGCATAGGTGTGAATCAGTTCTAAGAGTCATTAACCACTTAAGGACCAAGCCTCTTTTTGAGATTTGTTGTTTAGAAGTTAAAAAAAAATTTTTTTTGCTAGAAAATTACTTAGAACCCCCAAACATACACTTTTTTCATTGTATTAGTTCGCTTCTGCATGCGAGCTCGGCGGGACGAGGAGCGTTTACATTTTTTTTTCTTAATTATGTAGCGCCAATAACCCTCTGCAGGGCCGCTATGAAATTTCTGGGCTTACCAATTACCTCCTCCTTGTAGTTTGTTGTTTTCCGTCTAGGGTTTCCCAGGGTTAGTACCCAGTAATTGCGGAGACTGACACTCAAAGTCCTTTTGAGGATTTTTATTTGCAACAACCGTTGAAACAGAACACAGTCTCTCAGTTAGGAATAGAGGGCATGGGTGTTAAAGCTCAGGCACTTTAGAACTGCTAAATACAAATAAGGAAAAAACTGCGCTACCCTGGTGAAGAATGAATCTAAGCAGCTAACATACAAACAAACAAAGTCAGGAAAATATAAATGGAAAAAATGTAGCGCTAAATTAAACCCACTGTGTAAAGGTGAGTAATATATAAAGCAAAAGCCTAGGACGTGTATACAAATACACACGATGGGAGGTATCAGCAGTATTGTGACATAAGTAATATGTGTCAATAAAAGCAAAACAATGTGACATATGCAAAGCAATATGACATATGCAATAGGTGCCAATGAAAACACCATAAAAAGCAAATTAGTATAATATAAAGTCCGAATAAAGTGAAACACTGATACCAGTGAATCCTTCAAGGTAACTCAGGAACAGGAGGGGACTGGATAAGGATGACTTTAAAACAGCTTGACTGATGATATAGAGGGATTAGGTACTCTTACCGCAAAGGTTGGATACAGCTACCATACGGTATTTGTATCAAGTAGGCTTGTGCGCTAGACCTCTTGCGCCGATGGGTACCGAATCAGGCAGGCGGGAACCGGAAGTAGACTCCACGACAGGTAGAAACCAAACGGCAAACACCGCGACCGATAAACCTCTTATGGACAAGTTGTGAAATCCCAAGACAGTCCACTCAATACGATCCCAAAAACCAGGGGAAAAAGAGAATATGGAAGCGACTTCAATGGTGCAGGTCAAAAAATATTTAAAATTTATTCACATTGGCATGTGACAAAATCTCGAGAATAAAAAGAAGAAAAGGGTCAGCAATGTGAGAAGTATGAGATACCTGGACCGACGCGTTTCGACACAAATCGGTCTTCTACTGGGGCATATCTCTGAGATATGCCCCAGTAGAAGACCGATTTGTGTCGAAACGCGTCGGGCCAGCTATCTCATACTTCTCACATTGCTGACCCTTTCCTTCTTTTTATTCTCGAGATTTTGGCAGCAGACATTGGGATTGCAGATGCTTGTGTTGGGCAAACAAATCTGCATAGGTGAGAATAAAGATAACAGGGAAAACATTTGTCACTGTTAGTACTTATGATCAAAGACAAAGCTCCTGGGCAGTAACATAAAGAATCCTTTATGTGTGTGTCGTTTAGGACCAGTCAGGTCACAGAAAGGGGAACTTGCAGTTAGTGACCCTTCTTTGTAAAGACTTGGGAAGACAGGGAAAACATTTGTCACTGTTAGTACTTATGCACAAGTAGCATACACTATACAAGTAATCTGATTGTACATAATGGAGAACAGTCGGAATCAACCAATCTCTGTCCAGAATACACGCAATCGGAGGGCGTGTATTCTACTTGTGGTAGACACTTCACTCGTGTATTTTTTTCCTTGACAGCTAGGTGCCGTCTTCGGACAGATGTCCCTTTCAGAAAACAATCTTTCGACTGCACAGAGCAAGTCGTCCACATTGTATTAGTACCGACCCAGAGCTCGAAGTCCAAGATGACGGTCTCGTTGAGTACCATGGAGAAGGCGGCGGGGCTGTCTACATACCCTGCTGTATAGTGGCAGGTATGCATGAAAAAATGAATGTTATATCAGATAACCAAGGGCGGGAGACGTAATTGGGGAGTGTAGGGTGTGCACAATGTGTGTGTCGTTTGACCATCAGGTCACAGAAAGGGGGAACTTGCAGTTAGTGAATAGTGATACTTAAACTGGACAACAGGTCCCTTCCCCAAATGTTGCCCCTCGGGAGTGGGTTACAGGTAATGGTGGAGTGATGGGATGGGTAACAGGGGTCCCATTTATACCAATAGAGTTTCCCTCAGTACATTGTGGTGTGTCAAAAATTACATTATTCACTGAACTTGATGTGGCGCCATTGTCTATTAAGAAACAGACACGTTGCCCATCAACATTTAATACAACTTGGGGAAGACTCTTCCATGAGAGGTTGTAACACACTAAACTGAGGGAAGGGACATACTCTAGGCATCCCTATAGGGGGTTTGGCTGCTGGCGGTTTGATGGCCACTGAATAATCTTTTAAACATTTGCTCCATGAGTGATAACAATCTTTCATGTATTGAGGGTCATTAGATTTACCCGGGGGGTAGGAATGCTTATGCGTCTGACAAATTTTGCTAACTTTCTTCCAATCTTCCTCTGAACAAGGACCTTGTGGTCCCGGATCATGAATACCTAACTGGTGGCATCTTTCCTGGACTTGAGCCCAGAAAGGTTCCACCTGTGGTCCAGGTAGATTGTTTTTAATATATTCATACGGGCATGGGATCCCTATGTCTGATCCTGGGGTGGCCGCAGAATTCCCCATCTAACAAAGTGGGCAGGGTATGCCTAGTATGTGGGCACAAGTGATAACAACCCGTTTGGGTAATCACTGCTTGGTCCGTCAAATCAGATGGACTAATGGGACTGTGAAGGTTTACCCTTAGTACTCGATTTATGGTTCCTTTCTTTGTGGCGGGATATATTCCTCTTACCCCTAATCTACAAGAATAGCCCCCTGGTCTATTGGTTAATAGAACCCACCTATTTTCTATTTTAAAAAACAGTAATCCTATAGTACAATGTGGACAAGATAGAGCTATGTCGCTACAATCAGGTTCTTCGTATTCCGAAGTCATTAAACTCTTATACTTTATACAACATACAATTCTTTAAAATTTTTAGGTACTTACGCTGTTCTGTAGAAAAAGAAGTCTCACATATACATATATATATATATATATATCTTAAACAAAACTTTATACTTATTTCTATAGGTCTTATACTGTAAATCTTATGAACAGAATTAATTTAAATGATCATTATAAAACCATACATTTGTTCAATTTTATAGTGCACTTTTTGTTTCTCAAAAAACTTAATGGGCGTCCGCTCAACCAAACCTTTTATCACGGGCGTAATCTGCTACTTCCCGGTGATTAAAATAATAATCTCTTTTACAATAGTTTTTTTTTTTTATAGTCAGACCAACCTAGTCAGACTCTCTTTAAATAGCCAAATAACCTACGTAACTACCTGCGTGTCCTTTTAACCTCCCGGGGGACCGACCTAGTCCCCCGCGAAGGCACAACAACCTAACCTCCCGGGGGACCAGCCTAGTCCGCCGCGAAGGCACAATAACCTCTTTAAACTAAATTCGTGGCGATGATCTGGACAGCGTAAGCATTTACACCTATTCACCTTAAAAGGTAAAAAAGGCAAAATCACTTACCTGTCACAAGATATCCCACTTCTGAACACCAGTTGTCAAAATGGTTTGTCATTGTTAGTACTTATGCACAAGAACACTATACTGTAGGTATAGCATACACTATACAATCTGATTGTACAATCTCTGCACAATCTCTTTTAGATTTACGAAAACTTTGTAATATATGGACAACCTAAACAATTAATTTAAGTAGTAACCAATCAGGCAGGCCTTTGTACTACATAGTTGGTGGTAGAGCCAAAATATATTGTACAATCAGATTGTATAACGTATGGTAAGCTGGAGGCTGGCCATAGATGGATCGTTTTTATTTTTTTATCAGTCAGCGTCTGATCGAAAAAAAAAATTCATGGATCCCCCCAATCCACACAACTAGGGTGGATGAGGGAATCCTTTCTGCTGAGACAGGGAAACATTTCTGCTGGTTGGAGAGAAGTTCATCATTAAATTGATGTCTCTTTAGCAGGAATGACTACAGAAGGATTGAAACTTGTCCGGTCTTTGCTGGACCAGTTACATTTTTATCCATCTATGGCCAGGTTTAGTAGCTCATGTTTTCTTATGCCTGGGGAGCTCAGAAAGCCTCCATGTATGTGAGTTCTTTAGGACCCATTCACATGTGGAGCAGACGAGTGTGTCCTGTGCAGGGCTCTTTTTTTAATCAGTACAGAGATGGATGGGCATTGTGTGCATATCACTGTGCCAGCGTCCCATTCACTTCTATTGGGACCCGCACCTGAATGTCATATTAGGATACAGTTGCTGTGTCCATGCAGTCTCATGTCCCTGTACATATGAATGGGGTGCTGACGCAGGGATGTGCACAACACCTATGTACCCCCGTGCTGATAAACGCCAGCCCTGCATGGAAGATGGATGTTTGCACCTCTGGTGAATGGGCCCTTACTAAAAAAAGAATCTGAAAAAACAATTAGCAGTGATATGAAGCCTGGAAGTGTGTTACTGTTACCTGTTGGCTGAGTAGAGGAGGTCTCAGCAGCACAGAGACAGGAGAGAACAGCACTAAGTTTGGCTGTGCAGGTAGAGAAGAGGGGATCAGAGAGAAGGGCACAGGAGGGGGTCAGAGAGAAGGGCACAAAAGGGGAGGGGGTCAGAGAGAAGGGCACAGGAGGGGAGGGGGTCCGAGAGATGGGCACAGGAGGGGAGGGGGTCACTATACAGAGCAGGAATAACAGGAGTCTGGGGGGGGAGGTGGTGATCTCCCACAGGCATTGGACAGTGTGAGAGATAAATCAGGAGTGATAGAAATGAGTGGAGAGGGGGGGAGAGAAGCCTCTGTCCAGGAGAGGAAGAGTTGTTTGCATGTAGTCTGAATCAGGAAAGTGCTGATAGCTTCCCAACCTCACGTGCCCTGCCTGCTCTACTCTACTGTTGCTGAAGAGCTAGTACAGTGCACTGTGCAGGCAGGGGGCGGGGCGGGGGAAGTGCTACAATCTACATACAGGGACAAAGCCGCTCTCTACCTGTGTTATGTGCTGCAGAATGGGAAGGCTTGTACCAAGCAAACTGCGCCCTCTTCTCACAGTAAATCATCCCGCCCAGGGCACATGTCCCTCCCGCCCACCCCTAGTACTGGCCCTGCCTCATATTATATGGTTTTGGTCAATCTGAAGACAAAAACCTGCAGAAAATCTAATAGGGTGTATGGGGTCTAAGTGTTAACTGCTGCTTTCTGTCTCAGTCAGAGGAGCAGAACATAAAGTCCTATGATAGAGGCTCCTCCCTGCCTTTACCTGACATATGTGAGCAAGTAACCCATGCAATGCAGGAACAGTCCTATTGCGTGGGATGATTTCTATGACTTTGTCTTTATAACAGTTTACATCAAAACATAATAAATAGGTATAATACCTACGGCCATTAAACATACCACATTTGAAGGTACAAGAAACCAGTTATGTAAGGCACACACTGGCATGGGAGAGATCAGGTAAAAACTGGAAAACAGAAATATACCTTTATTCACACTTTGGAATATTGCCACAGAAGCTCTCCCTCAGAAGACATGAAGTAGTTGGAAAATGTCTCCCTCACATTCATTGCCTACTCTGTGATTCATATAGGGTGCCAGGGAATATTCTCCATGTCATGGAGTAGATAGTGTTCAAGGTATCGCTCCCTTGAAGCAGCAAGCACTTTTCACTACATTATTAACATTGCTCAGAATTAGTTGTGTAGTAAATCTAAAAATTCTCCACTTGTTAGATAATATTCCTTGGTTAAACTATTGAAATAGGCTTCATGATAGATGTAGAAATAGTAAAGGCCTCATAAGCAACTATTACATATGGAAGGAGCTTATCATGTTCAGTTAAAGGACTGGGACTGGGAATGTTCAGCTATAGGGATGGGCCCGATGTTTGATTCGAACCCACAATCGAATCGAGCACCGAGCGTTCGCCCGCTCGGCGAGCCTAGAACTATTTGGGCCGTTCGCATCACATTCGTGTGATGCGAGCGGCCCGCAATGCATTGCGCCAGTCACAGTGCATTGCTGGCTGATGATTGGCCAAGCATGCACTGTGACCCCGCATGCTTGGCCAATCACAGCGCCGGCAGCGAGGAGAGCAATAATTGGCTACAGGCAAGACGCCTGTAGCCAATTATAGCTCAGGGGCGTTAGTACACGCCCCACTCTATAAAAGGACGCCGCGCCGGCGGCCTAGTGCACTCTGTTCCGGCTGTGATATAGGCAGACTGCTGTGCTGATGCTGATGCTGATGCTGATGCTGAACTGATTCATTATCATTATCATTACTACTGAATACTGATCATTAGAGAATATATATTCATTCTGCTGATTGCACTGCTGCTGAGTGGTGACATTATCTGCTGCTGAGTTTAACTGCTGTGATTCTGGGGATTAGTCTGGTGTGTGTGTGCTGTTAGTACAGCATTGCAGTAGTTCCTTCTGTCTTATGCTGTTAGTACAGCATTGCAGTATCACCCTGTCCTATTGTGATCTAAGGCAGGCAGGCATTTATAGGAGCTAGTTTGTGTGTCAGCACACATAAAACCACCTCAGTCACTCTATCTGCTATAAGGCCCAGTTGTTGTCATCGAAGGCAGCCAGGCATCTCCAGGAGCTAGCGTGTGTGCTCTGTTAGTACATCACACATAAAACCATCTCAGTCACTCTATCTGCTATAAGGCCCAGTTGTCATATAAGGCAGTCTCTATCTGCCGTAAGGCCCAGTTGTTGTCATCGAAGGCAGCCAGGCATCTCCAGGAGCTAGCGTGTGTGTGTGCTCTGTTAGTACATCACACATAAAACCACCTCAGTCACTCTATCTGCTATAAGGCCCAGTTGTTGTCATCAAAGCCAGCCAGGCATCTCCAGGAGCTAGCGTGTGTGTGTGCTCTGTTAGTACATCACACATAAAACCACCTCAGTCACTCTATCTGCTATAAGGCCCAGTTGTTGTCATCAAAGCCAGCCAGGCATCTCCAGGAGCTAGCGTGTGTGTGTGTGCTCTGTTAGTACATCACACATAAAACCACCTCAGCCTCTCTATCTGCTATAAGGCCCAGTTGTTGTCTTATAAGGCAACCTCTACTTGCCGTAAGGCCCAGTTGTCATCGAAGGCAGCCAGGCATCTCCAGGAGCTAGTGTGTGTGTGCTCTGTTAGTACATCACACATAAAACCACCTCAGCCTCTCTATCTGCTATAAGGCCCAGTTGTTGTCATATAAGGCAGTCTCTATCTGCCGTAAGGCCCAGTTGTTGTCATCGAAGGCAGCCAGGCATCTCCAGGAGCTAGCGTGTGTGTGTGCTCTGTTAGTACATCACACATAAAACCACCTCAGTCACTCTATCTGCTATAAGGCCCAGTTGTTGTCATCGAAGGCATCCAGGCATCTCCAGGAGCTAGCGTGTGTGTGTGTGCTCTGTTAGTACATCACACATAAAACCACCTCAGCCTCTCTATCTGCTATAAGGCCCAGTTGTTGTCTTATAAGGCAGCCTCTACTTGCCGTAAGGCCCAGTTGTCATCGAAGGCAGCGAGGCTTCTCCAGGAGCTAGTGTGTGTGTGCTCTGTTAGTACATCACACATAAAACCACCTCAGCCTCTCTATCTGCTATAAGGCCCAGTTGTTGTCATATAAGGCAGTCTCTATCTGCCGTAAGGCCCAGTTGTTGTCATCGAAGGCAGCCAGGCATCTCCAGGAGCTAGCGTGTGTGTGTGTGCTCTGTTAGTACATCACACATAAAACCACCTCAGTCACTTTATCTGCTATAAGGCCCAGTTGTTGTCATCGAAGGCAGTCAGGCATCTCCAGGAGCTAGCGTGTGTGTGTGTGCTCTGTTAGTACATCACACATAAAACCACCTCAGTCTCTCTATCTGCTATAAGGCCCAGTTGTTGTCATATAAGGCAGCCTTTACTTGCCGTAAGGCCCAGTTGTTGTCATCGAAGGCAGCCAGGCATCTCCAGGAGCTAGCGTGTGTGTGCTCTGTTAGTACAGCACACATAAAACCACCTCAGCCTCTCTATCTGCCATAAGGCCCAGTTGTTGTCATATAAGGCAGCCTCTATCTGCCGTAAGGCCCAGTTGTTGTCATCTAAGGCAGCCTCTATCTGCCGTAAGGCCCAGTTGTTGTCATCTAAGGCAGCCTCTATCTGCCATAAGGCCCTGTTGCTGTCATCTAAGGCAGCCATCTGCAGGAGTTAGTGTGTGTGCTATGTGACTCCAGCACAATATACACTACCCACTACAATGCCTGGAAGACCGCCAAGGAGAGGCAAACAGTCCCGAGGCAAGAACACAGGGCAAGCAGGCTCTGTTTCTAGAGACAACAGTGCTGGTCGTGGACGTGGACGTGGTCGTGCATCGTCATCAGCACGTGGCCATGGGACACGATTGTCCTTGTTTTCGGCAGCTGGACATGTTGAGCCGCATCATGCCAAAGGCTTGGTAGAATGGATGATCAAGCCCTCCTCAGCCTCCTCATCCTCTCTCATGCAGGCTCAGGGTACTGGCAGAGCAGCTGCCAACGCGTACTCAATGGCATCATCAGGCACCCCTTCCCTAGACCCACCATGTCCTCCTGAGGAGTCCCCCGAACTGTTTAAGCACAGTGTTGGGTACATGCTCCAGGAGGATGCCCAACGTTTTGAAGGCTCGGATAATGATACCCAGCTAGAGGAAGGCAGTAGCGTGCGCGCAGAGAGAGGGGATGCTCAAGGACAGCAATCTGGCAGTCATGTTTCACCAGCTGCAGCTTACTGCCAGGTTTGCTCCAGTGGTGAAGAGGGAGGGGATGATGAGGTCACTGACTCCACGTGGGTGCCTGAATGGAGAGAGGAGGAGGAGGCGGCAGCACATCGAGGCAGGATGCCCTCCGGGGGCCAGCTTGATGCCAGCACACCAACTGAATCACACCGCAGAGCTCTGCCTGTGCAGGGCGTTGCCTCTGCACGGTATCACAAAAGTTCTTTGGTGTGGGCCTTTGAGACGAGTGCATCAGATCGCACCACTGCTATTTGCAACATATGTCTCAAGCGTATCTCGCGTGGCCAAAACATCAGCCGCTTGGGCACCACAAGCATGACCAGACATATGTCGACCTGCCATGCAGCTCGTTGGCAAGCGCACATTAAAGACCCATACCAAAGAACAAAGCGGACCTCTCCTTGCTCCTCATCAGCTGGGATCTCCAACCCCACTATATAACCCCACTATATCTTCAGTCCTCTCTGAAAGCTGCTCTGAGAGGAATGAAGGTGTAGAATTAGGTGTGTCACAGCCAAGTACTTGCAGTACACCGACGTCCGATTCTACCAGGCAAATTTCCCTGCCCCAGCTGCTGGACCGTCAAAAGAACGCCACGCCAGCTTAAGCCAGAAATGGTGGTTTCTGACAATGGCACCAACCTCCTCTCCGCCCTGCGACAGGGGCAGCTGACCCATGTGCCCTGTATGGCTCACGTCCTCAACCTGGTGGTGCAGCGGTTCTTGGGCAGGTACCCAGGCTTACAGGATGTCCTGAGGCAGGCCAGGAAAGTCTGTGCATTTCCGCCAATCGTATAATGCCAGTGCTCGGCTGGCTGAGCTGCAAAAGGAGCTGAACCTGCCCAAGAACCGCCTTATATGTGACATGCCCACCAGGTGGAACTCAACGTTGGCCATGCTGCAGCGACTGCACATGCAGCAGAGGTTCATCAATGAGTACCTGTGTGACTACAGCACCAGGACAGGGTCAGGGGAGCTTGGATTTTTTTTCCCCACGCCAGTGGAGCATGATCAGGGATGCATGCACTGTCCTGTCACCATTTGAGGAGGCCACGAGGATGTTGAGCAGTGACAGTGCATGCATCAGTGACACTGTACCTCTTGTCCACCTGTTGGAGCATACGCTGCGTGGGATAATGGACAGGGCACTTGAGGCAGAACAGAGGCAGGAAGAGGAGGACTTCCTTGCCTCTCAAGGCCCCCTTTATCCAGACAGTGTTCCTTCTCTCCCACCCATCACACAGGAAGAGGATGAGGAGGAGGAAGAGGAGGATTGTGTGAGCATGGAGGTGGAGCCTGGCACTCAGCATCAGCAGCAGCAGTCTTTTAAGGATGATGTACAGTCCCTACAAACCAGTGGACTTGTACGTGGCTGGGAGGAGGTGGCTAGCGATCATGTTGTCCTCAGTGACCCAGAAGACTCCGGACCGAATGCCTCAGCTAACCTACGTTGCATGGCCTCCTTGATCCTGCAAAGCCTGCGGAAGGATCCTCGTATTCTTCGGATCAAGGAGAGGGACCATTACTGGCTGGCCACTCTCGTTGATCCACGGTACAAGGGTAAGGTTGCGGACCTTATCTTGCCGTTGCAGAGGATGACACATCTCAGGGAGGCCTTGCAGAAAGGTCTGTGCAACGCGTTCCCAGAGACTAGGAGGTTACAAACTCCTGGTCCTGGACGACGAGTTGCTGAGGCTTCGGTCAGTAGCAGAAGGAGCGGTGGGGAAGGTGGACGTCTGACCGATGCGCTCAGACAATTTTTTAGTCCGAAGCCCCAAGGTATGATCGGTTCCAGCAACCATCGCCAGAGTCTGATATACATGGTGCAGGAATACATAGGGGCAAGGTCAGACTTGAACACCTTTCCCACCGAAAATCCTCTGGCTTACTGGGTCTTGAGGATGGATCACTGGCCAGAGCTTGCACAGTATGCAATTGAGCTACTGGCCTGTTCTGCATCCAGCGTTCTTTCCGAACGCACATTCAGTGCTGCTGGAGGATTTGTCACCGATCACAGGGTGCGCCTATCCACCGACTCGGTTGATCGACTGACCTTCATAAAGATGAATCAGTCTTGGATCACCACCAGCTACCAGGCACCTGAAGCGGATATAACTTAATAATTTATAATGTCACATCCCTTCAAGACTGCCTATGCTGATGCTGAGTGACTGTCCTGTTATGTTCACTGACTATCCTCTTCCTCCTCCTCAATGATCCATTCCTTGATAGCTTGGAAGAACATTTTTGTTTCTGGGTGCCACCACACCAGTGGCTAAGGCCCAATTTTTCAGCCCCTGTTTAACAGGGGCATGTAATTACAATTTTTTATGCAATGCTTTGCAACAGGTCTCATTGCTGTGCTCAGAGTACAGTATATGTGAGGGGTTGCAGTGTTGTGGCACCAGTACCTAAGGCACAATTTTTCTGCCCCTGTTTAATAGGGATGTGTAATTACAATTTTTTATGCAATTCCTTACAACAGGTCTCATTGCTGTGCTCAGAGTACAGTATCTGTGAGGGGTTGCAGTGTTGTGGCACCAGCACCAGTGCCTAAGGCACAATTTTTCAGCCCCTGTTTAACAGGGGCGTGTAATTACAATTTTTTAAGCAATGCTTCGCAAAAAAGGTCTGACTGCTGTGCTCCAAGTACAGTACAGGGGGTCCCCGGGTTACAAACAAGATAGGGACTGTAGGATTGTTCTTAAGTTGAATCTGTTTGTAAGTCGGAACAGGTACATTTTTTAAGTGTAGCTCCAGCCAAAAAATCTATTTTTACGTTTTTTAGATAACATAGAGAAGGGTTATCACCCCTGTAACATTTGTTTTGCTGTCTGTGCCCATGTTCAGAAGATTTCACCTCACCTTCTGTCCCAATGACAATTGGATTTTGAACATTTTGGGTTGTTAGGGAAGCATGGACTGGTGATAAAGAATCAGTGGAGACACCTTTTACCCATAATAACTCTTACAGGAGTGAATTTCCCTTTTTAGGGGTGGATTTCCTCTCACTTCCTGTTGTCTCCCTCCGTTTGTAAGTAGGAGTCGTTTGTAAGTCGGATGTTTGTAAGTCGGGGGCCCCCTGTATCTGTGAGGGGTTGCAGTGTTGTGGCACCAGCACCAGTGCCTAAGGCACAATTTTTCAGCCCCTGTTTAACAGGGGCGTGTAATTACAATTTTTTAAGCAATGCTTCGCAACAGGTCTGACTGCTGTGCTCCAAGTACAGTATCTGTGAGGGGTTGCAGTGTTGTGGCACCAGCACCAGTGCCTAAGGCACAATTTTTCAGCCCCTGTTTAACAGGGGCGTGTAATTACAAATCTTGATCTAATAGTTCACAGCAGGGCCCATTCCTGCGCCCACCAAGAGTAACTGTGAGGGCTTACAGTCTTGTGGCAACACCGTCCACCACCAAAGGCACAATTTTTCAGCCCCTGTTTAACAGGGGCGTGTAATTACAAATATTGATCTAATAATTCTCAGCAGGGCCCATTCCTGCGCCCACCAAGAGTAACTGTGAGGGCTTACAGTCTTGTGGCAACACCGTCCACCACCACCACCACCAAAGGCCCAATTTTTCTGCCCTGTTCAACAGGGGCATGCGATTACAAATCTTGATCTAATAATTCACAGCAGGGCCCATTCCTGAGCCCACCAAGAGTAACTGTGAGGGCTTACAGTCTTGTGGCAACACCGTCCACCACCAAAGGCCCAATTTTTCAGCCCCTGTTCAACAGGGACATGCAATTACAAATCTTGATCTAATAATTCACAGCAGGGCCCATTCCTGCGCCCACCAAGAGTAACTGTGAGGGCTTACAGTCTTGTGGCAACGCCGTCCACCACCAAAGGCCCAATTTTTTTGCCCTGTTCAACAGGTGCATGCAATTACAAATCTTGATCTAATAATTCACAGCAGGGCCAATTCCTGTGCCCACCAAGAGTAACTGTGAGGGCTTACAGTGTTGTGGCTACACCAACATCTAATGGGGCAAATTTCTGCAGAGTATATACGGCAGGCCCCTACTTTCAAACATCTAACTTACAAACGACTCCTACTTGCAAACGGAAGGAGAAAACAGGAAGTGAGAGGAAATCTACCCCTAGGAAGGGAAATTCCATCCTGTTACATTTAATTTGGGAAAAAGGTATCTCCTCTCTACTTACTGATGCTTTATCACCAATCCTTGTTTCAATAAAAACCCCACTTTTCCAAAAACATTTGTCATTGGGACGGAAAGTGAGGTGAAATGTTCTGAACAGATGTGCAAAGACAGCAAATGTTAAAGGGGTGATAACCCCTCCCTATGTTCTCCAAAAAGCTTAAAAATAGATTTTTTTTGGATGGAGCTACACTTAAAAATGTACCTGTTCAGATTCTACTTAAGAACAAACCTACAGTCCCTGTCTTGTTTGCACCGCCTGTATACTGCTGTTCAGAGTATATAGGGTTGTAGGTATAGGGTTTTATTTTGGGTGAGGGGTTCCCCTTAATATCCATACAAGACCCAAAGGGGCTGGAGTGGGGGGGGGGGGGGTTGATGGGGTAGCCATGCCATTTTTCTCAAGGATTTTCAGCCATATTGCCAGGACAAGACATGACATTAAAGCCGCAAGCGGTTTTAAATGGCTTCTTTTTTTTCCTTTACAAATGTCATTTTGTGCAGGGACAGTTCTAAACACGGGAAACACATGCCACTTCACAGGTATACTTTAGACACCCCCCAGGTACCATATTTAAAGGAATATTTCACTTTTTTTTTTTCACTTTATGCATCATTAAAATGACTGCTCCCGAAAAAACGTTAGTTTTTAAAACTTCTTTTTGCATTGATATATGTCCCCTGGGGCAGGACCCGGGTCCCCAAACCTGTTTTATGACATTAACATGCATATTGGCCGTTATAATCAGCACTGTTGATTTCGAACGTTCGTGTCCATTGTAACGAATAGGGTTCGAAAATTTGCACAAACTTTCGGTCCGTTCGAAGGTTCTGGTGCGAACCGAACCCAGGGGTTTTCGGCCCATCCCTATTCAGCTATCCTTCCATGAATCTCTTGCCCATTAGTGATTGTCTAAGTACCTCGGAATCAGCAGAATATCCATGCGCACCAACGTCTATAGTAACAAAATTTTATTTGCCATCACATATAGCCATTGAACTATTGAAAAATATTTTTTATAATTATAAAAATTAAGCCACTGTTAGGTGCCATAACCATTTGGATCCAAATGTGCTTGCCGTTCAAAGCACCTAATGCAGTGGGGAAAATTACCATTCTTATCAAATAATTTACTGATTTCTAACCACTGTTCATGAGTTGGCTGTAGCAACACAATATCTTTCAGTTCATCCGATATAACCCTACATGTTTTATGCACAATAAAATGTAAAAAATGGAAGTGGAAGAAGGCAAAGAACTCTTCAGTTCACAAATACCTAGACAAAAAAGGGTTGAGATAATCAGTTATATGCTTGACAGGCACAGCTAATAATAATCTTCTACATAATATTTGTTTATCCAGGGTATGAAACATTTATAATTACAAACCGCAATGTTACAAGGAGACGTTCTTTTGGAGTTACTGGAAGCCTCTTATCAGTTGTGTATCATATCAACCAAGGTCGAAGACCTCAGACATGAAATGTTGAAACTCTATTCCGGATTTTTTTAAATGTTGAGACTTTCATTCTAGTATACTCCTAAAACTTCTCAAAGTATGTACGCAATTCATGGTACAGATGTGAACGTGCCCCTTTAAAAATCTCTGTGGGACCATAGGATGCCCCCAGTACAAACACATCACCCTCTTCCTTTTCCGCTGGGTCAGTTAGTCCATAATCATATTGAGCTGGCTAAAGCTAAGCATCAGGGTGAGGATTGTACAGAAATCCATTGTGAAAGCAGCCAAACATCACAGGAAGCAAACACAAACCTGCAGATACCACAATATGACCTAACCACACCTAAAACCTACATAACTTATCTTTTCAGAAAAAAAATTAAAAACTAACACAGAAAGGGTATCTGGAGTGCATTTTTTAATGCGGTGCAATCAAACATGCATCATAAATGCACTGTTCATGCATCTAAACGCAATAGGAGCATTAATGGCAGACATGGGAGTAAGTCACACATGTGCAAGTCATAAGCAAGTCTCAAGTCTTAACCTTCAAGTCACAAGCAAGTCCCAAGTTACTGTGGCGAAAAGCATGCAAGTCAAGTCGAGTCACTGCTAGAAGTCAAGCAAGTCAAGTCAAGTCATTTATTTTGGTCAAGTCACAAATCAAGTCAAAATACTGATCTACCCCATTTCCACCTTTAAATGAGTTAATAAATGCCTCTCTGTGCCCGTGTCTCACTGTGCCCATGTCTCACTGTGCCTGTGTCTCACTGTCCCCGTTCTTCATTTGTGCCTGTGCTTCACTGTGCCCAATGCCTCACTGTACCAGTGTCTCACTGTGCCCATGCTTCACTGTGCCCAATGCCTCACTGTACCAGTGTCTCACTGTGCCTGTGCTTCACTGTGCCCAATGCCTCACTGTACCCGTGTCTCACTGTGCCTGTGCTTCACTGTGCCCAATGCCTCACTGTACCCGTGTCTCACTGTGCCTGTGCTTCACTGTGCCCAATGCCTCACTGTACCCGTGTCTCACTGTGCCCATGCTTCACTGTGCCCGTCAGCCGTGTACCTGACCGGCGGCGTCCTGGCAGCCATTCCAGCATTCAAAAGCCGCGCCTCCTCCTCATCTGTGATAGGCGTAACAATCTCCAAGCATTCAGTGTTCCGTCTATCACGGACATCCGCTCATCCTCATAACACAGACAAGGATGAGAGGATGTCCATGATAGGCTGAACACTGCCTGCTGTAAAATTGAGTGTTCCGCCTATCACAGACGAGGAGGCGTGGCTTTTGAACACTGCAATGGCCACTGTCTGTCTGCATGACACGCTGATCAGGTAGGCAGATGGCGGCTTGCGGTTAGTGTTAGTGGGTTAGTGGTAGTGCATACCTCCCAACTTTTGAACTTCAGAATGAGGGACACTTGAGGGATGAAGTGTCCCTACGCACGCCGTGGCAAAAAAACGGTATGGCCTAATGATTATGAGTGGGAGTGGCTTATGGGGCGTAGTTAAACCAAACTCGGGCTTCCTGCTTTGATTGCTCTGCCACAAGCAAGAGTCTCACAGACACAAACCCCAGTACAATCATTTAAAAAAATGAATAAAAAGCTTCCATTACAAATGGTTTTGCACACACTATGGAAAAGTGTGTTACACAAAGTGTGGAAGGATTCAGGAGTGCATTATGTACAGAGTGAGAGGTTTAGGAGTTCGTTATGTACAGAGTGTGAGTTTCAGAAATGCGCTATGTACAGAGTGTGAGGTTCAGAAATGCGCTATGTACAGAGTGTGAGGTTCAGAAATGCGCGATGTACAGAGTGTGAGGTTCAGAAATGCGCTATGTACAGAGTGTGAGGTTCAGAAATGCACTATGTACAGAGTGTGAGGTTCAGAAATGCGTTATGTACAGAGTGCGAGGTTCAGAAATGCGCTATGTACAGAGTGTGAGGTTCAGAAATGCGTTATGTACAGAGTGCGAGGTTCAGAAATGCGCTATGTACAGAGTGCGTTTATATACAGAGTGCGAGGTTCAGGAGTGCGTTTATATACAGAGTGCGAGGTTCAGGAGTGCGTTTATATACAGAGTACGAGGTTCAGGAGTGCGTTTATATACAGAGTGCGAGGTTCAGGAGTGCGTTTATATACAGAGTGCGAGGTTCAGGAGTGCGTTGCATACAGGAACTTCTAATTTCCCTGCAACTCAGAATATGCTGGGAGTTGTAGTTCCCCTGTCATTATGGTCATACTGGCAGTTGTAGTTCTAGTCACCCTGACCACCTTGGGAGTTGTAGTCCCCCTGTCACTCAGTAAATGCTGGGAGTTGTAGTCCCCCTGTCACTCAGTAAATGCTGGCAGTTGTAGTCCCTTGTCACTAAGGCCATGCTGGCAGTTTTAGCCACTCACCTTTGCAGCTCTCTAACGATCTCCCCAGTCTTGGTGACGATGGGCTCCCTCACAGCATTCTCCACTGCCCGCACCTGGAGTTCATGGCCTGCAGGTTGAGGATCTGGTTCGGCACCGCGGGGGCTACCACACTACTCTTGGCCCTCCTGGGGGCCCCGGCATCCACCCTCCTCAGTCCGCTGCAGAGCACCAATCTCACCCGACCCCTCATGACACTGGAATATCCCGCTCTATGGTGGGCGGATTCAGGAGGAGGGGCCGGGTGCCGTTCTGTGGTGGGTGGAGTCAAGAGGAGGGGCCGGGTGCCGCTCTCTAGTGCCCTAAGTCAGGAGGAGGGTCCGGGTGCCGCTCTGTTGTGGGCGGAGTCAGGAGGAGGGGCAGGGTTCTGGTCTCTGATGGCTGGAGTCTGGTGGAGGAGCAGGGATGTGCTGGTGAGGTAGGCGGTGTCAGGGAGGGACAGGGCGGCTCTCTGTTTGTGGATCCCCGGTGCCAAGTCATTGCAAGTCATTGCAAGTCGCAAGTCATATAGCCCAAGTCAAAGTCAAGTCGCAAGTCATTAGTTGCAAGTCAAAGTCAAGTCGAGTCATTTATTTAATTCTGTCAAGCAAGTCGCAAGTCCTAAAAAAGGTGACTCGAGTCTGACTCGAGTCAAGTCATATGACTCGAGTCCCCCACCTCTGATTAATGGGCATTCAATTTTCATTGCACATCTAAATGAGCCCTAACACAGCCCCGCCCAGGGGCAGAGGCCCCAGGAGGAGCAACCCCCCTGAACAGACCCTCCCAAACATTTATGTTCTCCCTAGTCACACCTCATGGGTGCCCCTTCCAGGGATTGGCTGAGTTCATATAAATATTCATAGCCTAAAGATTGATCTCCCTATTCTACTTCTCTACGTTTCTTCCAGAGGCAGGCAAGAGCAATCAATCCCCAGGTTTAGGGATAGACCTGAACTCAGACCAAGAAAAAAATTGCTGCTCAGGTGAGTACAGCAGAGCCAAAAACTAGATTTATCCAGCCCAGGGCAAAGCACTACAGGTGTGAAAGCCAAATAAAACAAACAAAATGCGGTGCTGCAACCCCCATCCGATATGTGGAAGGATGAGGATCGAATGCTCGCACCAGGACACACACTGTACATATGGTAAAATATCAGAAGAGAGATTAATGTCCTGCACCAAAGCATCTTGAAGTAAAATCATATGGCCTTTATTAACAATCCATGAATACATACAAGAATTAATTCCTACAGCAAGATTGATGCATTTCAGCCCCCACTATGGGCCTTAGGGCCAGTTCACACCACATGCAATCCAGTCCATTTTTTTCTTTCTGCATCAAAAACTCATAGAAAGTAAGTTATATGGTTTCCAATGGCATACAGTGAGGGAAAAAAGTAGTCGACCCCCTGCTGATTTAAAAAAACTTATAAATTGATTTGCATTTTAATGAGTGAAATAAGTATTTGATCCCCTATCAATCAGGAATATTTCTGGCTTCCAGGTGTCTTCTATACAGGTAACAAGCTGAGGTTAAGAGCACTCTCTTAAAGGGAGTGCTCATAATCTCAGCTTGTTACCTGTATAAAAGACACCTGCCCACAGAAGCAATCAATCAGATTCCAATCTCTCCACCATGATCAAGACCAAAGAGCTGTCCAAGGATGTCGGGGACAATATTGAAGACCTACACAAGGCTGGAATGGGCTACAAGACCATTGCCAGGCAGCTTGGTGAGAGGGTGACAACAGTTGGTGCGATTATTTACAAAAAATAACTGTCAATCTCCCTCGGCCTGGGGCCCCTTATGCAAGATCTCACCTCGTGGAGTTCCAATGATCATTAGAACGGTGAGGAAGAAGCCCAGAACTACACGGGAGAATCTTGTCTGATCTCAAGGCAGCTGGGACTATAGTCACCAAGAAAACAATTGGTAACACACTACGCTGTGAACTACTAAAATCCTGCAGTGCCCGCAAGGTCCCCCTGCTCAAGAAAGCACATGTACAGGCACATCTTACGTTTGCTAATGAACATCTGAATGATTCAGAGGAGAACTGGGTGAAAGTCTAAAATCAAGCTTTTTTCATTCAATTTAACTTGCTGTGTTTAGAGGAGGAGGAATGCTCCCTATCAGGGCCGATCCTTGGCAGGTGCACAGGGTGCACTGCGCCCAGGCGCCGCAATCTAAAGCAGGGGAATGGCTCCAAAGCTGTCAGTATTTTTCTGTCTCCTATCACTAGATCTAGCACACTCACAGATCCTCAGTCTCTGAGAGCTTCAGGCAGCTGTCTGGAGGAGGGGTGCTGATGTCATTCAGCAGGAGCCGGGAGGAAGAAAATCTACCATGCTGCTAAGATGAAGTCAGTACACAGGGAACAGTGTGCATAAACTGACTTTTGGGGGTGCAATGATTGTACTGAGGGGCAGACTGCTGCTCCCCCATGTGCCCACCATGTCATGTGCTGTGCCCACCATGTACTGTAACTGTGCCCACCATGTGATGTACTGTGCCCACCATGTGATGTACTGTGCCCACCGCATAATGTGCTGTAATGTACAGTGCCCAATGTGCTGTGCCCATCATGTAATGCAGAGTGGTGGCCCTCTGTGTAATGTATTGTGCCCACCATGTCATGTGCTGTGCCCACCATTAGGGATGGGCCCGGTGCTCGATGCGAACCCACGTTCGCATCGAGCACCGGGCGTTCGCTCGCTCGGCGAGCCCAGAACTATTTTGGCCGCTCGCATCACGTTCGTGTGATGCGCGCGGCCCCGCAATGCATTGCGGCCGGCGCGGCCGGCGCAGTGCATTGCTGGCTGATGATTGGCCAAGCATGCACTGTGACCCCGCATGCTTGGCCAATCACAGCCCCGGAAACTCGAAGAGCCATAATTGGCTACAGGCAGGACGCCTGTAGCCAATTACAGCTCAGGGGCTTTAGTACACGCCCCCCCCTATAAAAGGCCGCCACGCCGTCTGCGCCGGTCACATGCTGTTCCGGCGCAGATAGAGCAGGATAGATCTGTGACACTCTGCTGAATTTAGTTAGTTAGAGAGATTTACTTAGAGAGATTGAGTTAGATAGATTCATTTACAAAGATTGATTTAGAAAGAGGGGCTTGTAGTGTGTTCGTGGCAGGCAGGCAGAGCTCCTATATTTTGTTCCCAGAAGCACCTATAGGACTTGTAGTGTGTTCGTGGCAGGCAGGCAGAGCTCCTATATTTTGTTCCCAGAAGCACCTATAGGACTTGTAGTGTGTTCCTGGCAGGCAGGCAGAGCTCCTATATTTTGTTCCCAGAAGCACCTATAGGACTTGTAGTGTGTTCGTGGCAGGCAGGCAGAGCTCCTATATTTTGTTCCCAGAAGCACCTATAGGACTTGTAGTGTGTTCCTGGCAGGCAGGCAGAGCTCCTATATTTTGTTCCCAGAAGCACCTATAGGACTTGTAGTGTGTTCGTGGCAGGCAGGCAGAGCTCCTATATTTTGTTCCCAGAAGCACCTATAGGACTTGAAGTGTGTTAGTCCCATCACACAGAGATCATATATTTTGTTCCCAGAAGCACCTATAGGACTTGAAGTGTGTTAGTCCCATCACACAGACCTATATTTTCTTCCCAGAGGCACCTATAGGACTTGAAGTGTGTTAGTCCCATCACACAGAGATCATATATTTTGTTCCCAGAAGCACCTATAGGACTTGAAGTGTGTTAGTCCCATCACACAGAGATCATATATTTTGTTCCCAGAAGCACCTATAGGACTTGAAGTGTGTTAGTCCCATCACACAGAGATCATATATTTTGTTCCCAGAAGCACCTATAGGACTTGAAGTGTGTTAGTCCCATCACACAGAGATCATATATTTTGTTCCCAGAAGCACCTATAGGACTTGAAGTGTGTTAGTCCCATCACACAGAGATCATATATTTTGTTCCCAGAAGCACCTATAGGACTTGAAGTGTGTTAGTCCCATCACACAGAGATCATATATTTTGTTCCCAGAAGCACCATAGGACTTGAAGTGTGTTAGTCCCATCACACAGAGATCATATATTTTGTTCCCAGAAGCACCTATAGGACTTGAAGTGTGTTAGTCCCATCACACAGAGATCATATATTTTGTTCCCAGAAGCACCTATAGGACTTGAAGTGTGTTAGTCCCATCACACAGACCTATATTTTCTTCCCAGAAGCACCTATAGGACTTGAAGTGTGTTAGTCCCATCACACAGAGATCATATATTTTGTTCCCAGAAGCACCTATAGGACTTGAAGTGTGTTAGTCCCATCACACAGAGATCATATATTTTGTTCCCAGAAGCACCTATAGGACTTGAAGTGTGTTAGTCCCATCACACAGAGATCATATATTTTGTTCCCAGAAGCACCTATAGGACTTGAAGTGTGTTAGTCCCATCACACAGAGATCATATATTTTGTTCCCAGAAGCACCTATAGGACTTGAAGTGTGTTAGTCCCATCACACAGAGATCATATATTTTGTTCCCAGAAGCACCCATAGGACTTGAAGTGTGTTAGTCCCATCACACAGAGATCATATATTTTGTTCCCAGAAGCACCTATAGGACTTGAAGTGTGTTAGTCCCATCACACAGAGATCATATATTTTGTTCCCAGAAGCACCTATAGGACTTGAAGTGTGTTAGTCCCATCACACAGAGATCATATATTTTGTTCCCAGAAGCACCTATAGGACTGGAAGTGTGTTAGTCCCATCACATAGACCTATATTTTCTTCCCAGAAGCACCTATAGGACTTGAAGTGTGTTAGTCCCATCACACAGAGATCATATATTTTGTTCCCAGAAGCACCTATAGGACTTGAAGTGTGTTAGTCCCATCACACAGAGATCATATATTTTGTTCCCAGAAGCACCTATAGGACTTGAAGTGTGTTAGTCCCATCACACAGACCTATATTTTCTTCCCAGAAGCACCTATAGGACTTGAAGTGTGTTAGTCCCATCACACAGAGATCATATATTTTGTTCCCAGAAGCACCTATAGGACTTGAAGTGTGTTAGTCCCATCACACAGAGATCATATATTTTGTTCCCAGAAGCACCTATAGGACTTGAAGTGTGTTAGTCCCATCACACAGAGATCATATATTTTGTTCCCAGAAGCACCTATAGGACTTGAAGTGTGTTAGTCCCATCACACAGAGATCATATATTTTGTTCCCAGAAGCACCTATAGGACTTGAAGTGTGTTAGTCCCATCACACAGAGATCATATATTTTGTTCCCAGAAGCACCATAGGACTTGAAGTGTGTTAGTCCCATCACACAGAGATCATATATTTTGTTCCCAGAAGCACCTATAGGACTTGAAGTGTGTTAGTCCCATCACACAGACCTATATTTTCTTCCCAGAAGCACCTATAGGACTTCTAGTGTGTTAGTGGCATCACACAGAGCTCCTCTATTTTCTTCTCAGCAGCACCCACAGGACTTCTAGTGTGTTAGTGGCATCACACAGAGCTCCTCTATTTTCTTTGCAGAAGCACCCATAGGACTTCTAGTGTGTTAGTGGCATCACACAGAGCTCCTATATTTTCTTCTCAGCAGCACCCACAGGACTTCTAGTGTGTTAGTGGCATCACACAGAGCTAATCTATTTTCTTTGCAGAAGCACCCACAGGACTTCTAGTGTGTTAGTGGCATCACACAGAGCTCCTCTATTTTCTTTGCAGAAGCACCCATAGGACTTCTAGTGTGTTAGTGGCATCACACAGAGCTCCTATATTTTCTTCTCAGCAGCACCCACAGGACTTCTAGTGTGTTAGTGGCATCACACAGAGCTCCTCTATTTTCTTTGCAGAAGCACCCACAGGACTTCTAGTGTGTTAGTGGCATCACCCAGAGCTCCTCTATTTTCTTCTCAGCAGCACCCACAGGACTTCTAGTGTGTTAGTGGCATCACACAGAGCTCCTCTATTTTCTTTGCAGAAGCACCCATAGGACTTCTAGTGTGTTAGTGGCATCACACAGAGCTCCTATATTTTCTTCTCAGCAGCACCCACAGGACTTCTAGTGTGTTAGTGGCATCACACAGAGCTCCTCTATTTTCTTTGCAGAAGCACCCACAGGACTTCTAGTGTGTTAGTGGCATCACACAGAGCTCCTCTATTTTCTTTGCAGAAGCACCCATAGGACTTCTAGTGTGTTAGTGGCATCACACAGAGCTCCTATATTTTCTTCTCAGCAGCACCCACAGGACTTCTAGTGTGTTAGTGGCATCACACAGAGCTCCTCTATTTTCTTTGCAGAAGCACCCATAGGACTTCTAGTGTGTTAGTGGCATCACACAGAGCTCCTATATTTTCTTCTCAGCAGCACCCACAGGACTTCTAGTGTGTTAGTGGCATCACACAGAGCTCCTCTATTTTCTTTGCAGAAGCACCCACAGGACTTCTAGTGTGTTAGTGGCATCACACAGAGCTCCTCTATTTTCTTTGCAGAAGCACCCATAGGACTTCTAGTGTGTTAGTGGCATCACACAGAGCTCCTATATTTTCTTCTCAGCAGCACCCACAGGACTTCTAGTGTGTTAGTGGCATCACACAGAGCTCCTCTATTTTCTTTGCAGAAGCACCCACAGGACTACTAGTGTGTTAGTGGCATCACCCAGAGCTCCTCTATTTTCTTCTCAGCAGCACCCACAGGACTTCTAGTGTGTTAGTGGCATCACACAGAGCTCCTCTATTTTCTTTGCAGAAGCACCCATAGGACTTCTAGTGTGTTAGTGGCATCACACAGAGCTCCTATATTTTCTTCTCAGCAGCACCCACAGGACTTCTAGTGTGTTAGTGGCATCACACAGAGCTCCTCTATTTTCTTTGCAGAAGCACCCACAGGACTTCTAGTGTGTTAGTGGCATCACACAGAGCTCCTCTATTTTCTTTGCAGAAGCACCCATAGGACTTCTAGTTTGTTAGTGGCATCACACAGAGCTCCTATATTTTCTTCTCAGCAGCACCCACAGGACTTCTAGTGTGTTAGTGGCATCACACAGAGCTCCTCTATTTTCTTTGCAGAAGCACCCATAGGACTTCTAGTGTGTTAGTGGCATCACACAGAGCTCCTATATATTCTTCTCAGCAGCACCCACAGGACTACCGACTACAATGGCTGGAAGACCGCCAAGGGGAGGCAGAGCATGCAGAGCCAAGAACACAGGGCAGGCAGGCTCTGTTTCTAGTGGACGTGGCCATGGCCGTGGACGTGGTCGTGCATCGTCATCAGCACGTGGCCATGGGACACGCGCGTCTTTGTTTTCGGCAGCTGGACATGTGGAGCCGCATCATGCTGAAGGCTTGGTAGAATGGATGACCAAGCCCTCCTCATCCTCCTCATCCTCTCTCACCCAGGCTCAGGGTACTGGCAGAGCATCATCAGCCACCCCTTCCCTAGACCCACCATGTCCTCCTGAGGAGTCCCCCGAACTCTTTGAGCACAGTGTTGGGTACATGCTCCAGGAGGATGCCCAACGATTCGAAGGCTCGGATGATGATACCCAGCTTGAGGAATCTGGCAGTACTGTTCCACCAGCTGCAGCTTACTGCCAGGTTTGCTCTAGTGGTGAAGAGGGAGGGGATGATGAGGTCACTGACTCCACGTGGGTGCCTGAAGGGAGAGAGGATGAGGAGGAGGACGAGGAGGAGGAGGATGCGGCGTCACATGTCCAACGAGGCAGGATGCCCCCTGGAGGCCAGGTAGAGGCCAGCACAGCAACTGTACAACACCGCAGAGCTCCGCCTGTGCAGGGCGCTGCCTCTGCACGTTATCAGAAAAGTTCTTTGGTGTGGGCCTTTTTTGAGACGAGTGCATCAGATCGCACCACTGCTATTTGCAATATTTGTCTCAAGCGTATCTCGCGTGGCCAAAACATCAGCCGCTTGGGCACCACAAGCATGACCAGACATATGGCGACCTGCCATGCAGCTCGTTGGCAGGCACACATAAAAGACCCACACCAAAGAACTAAGCGGACCTCTCCTTGCTCCTCCTCAGCTGGGATCTCCATCCCCACTACACCTTCAGTCCTCTCTGAAAGCTGCTCTGAGAGGACTGAAGGTGTAGAATTAGGTGTGTCACAACCAAGTACTTGCAGTACACCGACGTCCGATTGCAGCAGGCAAATTTCCCTGCCCCAGCTGCTGGACCGTAGAAAGAAGTACACTCCCAGCCATCCACATGCCCAGCGGTTGAATGCTAGCCTGGCTAAATTGCTAGCACTTCAACTGCTGCCTTTTCAGTTGGTAGACTCGGCCCCCTTCCGTGAGTTTGTTCAATGTGCGGTTCCTCAGTGGCAGGTTCCCAAACGCCACTTTTTCTCACGGAAGGCGATTCCGTCTCTCTACCGGCATGTGGAGGGCAATGTCCATGCCTCGCTGGACAGGGCGGTCAGCGGTAAGGTGCATATTACTGCTGACTCATGGTCCAGCAGGCATGGACAGGGACGGTACCTTTCTTTCACGGCCCATTGGGTCACTCTATTGGCAGCTGGGAGGGATGCAGGACAAGGTGCAGTAGTGTTGGAGGTTGTTCCGCCACCACGCCTCCAAAACGCTACTACTGCTACTGGTTGTGACACACCTCTCTCCTCCACCCCCTCCTCTTCTTCTTCCTCCAGTGCTCTGTCCTTGGAACCAGCGGTGCTCCGTAGGCGTACAAGGGGCTACGCAAGTACGCAGGCAAAAAGATGCCATGCCGTGCTTGCGCTGGTGTGTTTGGGGGACAGGAGCCACACTGGGCCAGAGGTTCTGGCAGCTCTGCAGGGGCAGGCCGAGAGGTGGTTGACGCCACGTCAGCTTAAGCCAGGAATGGTCGTTTCTGACAATGACACCAACCTCCTCTCCGCCCTGCGACAGGGGCAGCTCACCCATGTGCCCTGCATGGCTCACGTCCTCAACCTGGTGGTGCAGCGGTTCTTGGGCAGGTTCCCAGGCTTACAGGATGTCCTGAGGCAGGCCAGGAAAGTCTGTGTGCATTTCCGCCGATCTTATAATGCCAGTGCTCGGCTGACTGAGCTGCAAAAGGAGCTGAACCTGCCCAAGAACCGCCTAATATGTGACATGCCCACCAGGTGGAACTCAACGTTGGCCATGCTGCAGCGACTGCACACGCAGCAGAGGGCCATCAATGAGTACCTTTGCGACTATGGCACCAGGACAGGGTCAGGGGAGCTTGGTTTTTTTTCCCCACGTCAGTGGAGCATGATCAGGGATGCATGCACTGTCCTCTCACCATTTGAGGAGGCCACGAGGATGGTGAGCAGTGACAGTGCATGCATCAGTGACACTGTCCCTCTTGTCCACCTGTTGGAGCATACGCTGCGTGGGATAATGGACAGGGCACTTGAGGCAGAACAGAGGCAGGAAGAGGAGGACTTCCTTGCCTCTCAAGGCCCCCTTTATCCGGACAGTGTTCCTTCTGTCCCACCCATCACACAGGAAGAGGATGAGGAGGAGGAGGAGGAGGAGGAGGATTGTGTGAGCATGGAGGTGGAGCCTGGCACTCAGCATCAGCAGCAGCAGTCTTTTAGGGATGATGTACAATCCCAACCAACCAGTGGACTTGTACGTGGCTGGGAGGAGGTGGCTGGCGATCATGTCATCCTCAGTGACCCAGAAGACTCCGGACCGAATGCCTCAGCTAACCTACGCTGCATGGCCTCCCTGATCCTGCAAAGCCTGCGGAAGGATCCTCGTGTTCTTCGGATCAAGGAGAGGGACCATTACTGGCTGGCCACTCTCCTTGATCCGCGGTACAAGGGTAAGGTTGCGGACCTTATCTTGCCGTCGCAGAGGGAGCAGAGGATGAGACATCTCAGGGAGGCCTTGCAGAAAGGTCTGTGCAACGCGTTCCCAGAAACTGGGAGGCTACAAACTCCTGGTCCTGGGCGACGAGTTGCTGAGGCTTCGGTCAGTAGCAGAAGGAGCGGTGGGGAAGGTGGACGTCTGACCGATGCGTTCAGACAATTTTTTAGTCCGCAGCCCCAAGGTATGATCGGTTCCAGCAACCATCGCCAGCGTCTGATATACATGGTGCAGGAATACCTTGGGGCAAGGTCAGACTTGGACACCTTTCCCACCGAAAATCCTCTGGCTTACTGGGTCCTGAGGATGGATCACTGGCCAGAGCTTGCACAGTATGCAATTGAGCTACTGGCCTGTCCTGCCTCCAGCGTTCTTTCCGAACGCACATTCAGTGCTGCTGGAGGATTTGTCACCGATCATAGGGTGCGCCTGTCCACCGCCTCGGTTGATCGACTGACCTTCATCAAAATGAATCAGTCTTGGATCACCACCAGCTACCAGGCACCTGAGGCGGATATAACCGAATAATTTTTAATATCACATCCCTTCAAGACTGCCTATGCTGATGCTGAGTGACTGTCCTCTTATGTTCACTGACTATCCTCTTCCTCCTCCTCAATGATCCATGCCACCACACCAGTGCCTAAGGCACAATTTTTCAGCCCCTGTTTAACAGGGGGGCGTGTACATACAATTTTTAAAAAAAATGCTTCGCAACACGTGTGACTGCTGTGCTCCAAGTACAGTATCTGTGAGGGGTTGCAGTGTTGTGGCACCAGCACCAGTGCCTAAGGCACAATTTTTCAGGCCCTGTTTAACAGGGGCGGGTAATTACAAATCTTGATCTAATAGTTCACAGCAGGGCCCATTCCTGCGCCCACCAAGAGTAACTATGAGGGCCTACAGTCTTGTGGCAACACCGTCCACCACCACCGCCAAAGGCCCAATTTTTCTGCCCAGTTCATCAGGTGCTTGCAATTACAAATCTTGATCTAATAACACACAGCAGGGCCCATTCCTGCGCCCACCAAGAGTAACTGTGAGAGCTTACAGTCTTGTGGCAACACCGTCCACCACCACCGCCAAAGGCCCAATTTTTCTGCCCTGTTCATCAGGTGCTTGCAATTACAAATCTTGATCTAATAACTCACAGCAGGGCCCATTCTTGCGCCCACCAAGAGTAACTGTGAGAGCTTACAGTCTTGTGGCAACACCGTCCACCACCACCGCCAAAGGCCCAATTTTTCTGCCCTGTTCATCAGGTGCTTGCAATTACAAATCTTGATCTAATAACTCACAGCAGGGCCCATTCTTGCGCCCACCAAGAGTAACTGTGAGAGCTTACAGTCTTGTGGCAACACCGTCCACCACCACCGCCAAAGGCCCAATTTTTCTGCCCTGTTCATCAGGTGCTTGCAATTACAAATCTTGATCTAATAACTCACAGCAGGGCCCATTCCTGCGCCCACAAGGGGGGGCAGTGAGAGCTTACAGTCTTGTGGCAACACCGTCCACCACCACCACCACCACCCCCAATTTTTCTGCCCTGTTCAACAGGTGCATGCAATTACAAATCTTGATCTATTAACTCACAGCAGGGCCCATTCCTGTGCCCACCAGTCTTGTGGCTACACCAACATCTAATAGGGCAAATTTCTGCAGAGTATATACGCCAGGCCCCTACTTTCAAACATCCAACTTACAAACGACTCCTACTTGCAAATGGAAAGAGAAAACAGGAAGTGAGAGGAAATCTACCCCTAGGAAGGGAAATTCTATCCTGTTAGATTTAATTTGGGAAAAAGGTATCTCCTCTCTACTGATACTTTATCACCAATCCTTGTTTCAATTAAAACCCCACTTTTTCCAAAAACATTTGTCATTGGGACGGAAAGTGAGGTGACATGTTCTGAACAGATGTGCAAAGACAGCAAATGTTACAGGGGTGATAACCCCTCCCTATGTTCTCCAAAAAGCTTAAAAATAGATTTTTTTGGGATGGAGCTACACTTCATAATGTACCTGTTCAGATTCTACTTAAGAACAAACCTAAAGCCGCAAGTGGTTTTAAATGGCTTCTTTTTTTCCTTTACAAATGACATTTTGTGCAAGGACAGTTCTAAACACGGGAAACACATGCCACTTCACAGGCATACTTTAGACACCCCCCAGGTACCATATTTAAAGGAAAATTTCACTTTTTTTTTTTTCACTTTATGCATCATTAAAATGACTGCTCCCGAAAAAACGTTAGTTTTTAAAAGTTCTTTTTGCATTGATATATGTCCCCTGGGGCAGGACCCGGGTCCCCAAACCTGTTTTATGACATTAACATGCATATTGGCCGTTGTAATTAGCACTTTTGATTTCGAACGTTCGCGTCCATTATAACGTATAGGGTTCGAAAATTCGCGCAAACTTTCGGTCGGTTCGAAGGTTCTGGTGCGAACCGAACCCGGGGGTGTTCGGCTCATCCCTACCCACCATGTAATGCGCTCGCCATGTAATGCGGAGTGGTGTGTCCTCGTATAATATGCAGTGCCCACCATGTAATGCGGAGTGATGTGCCCTCTCTGTAATGTGCTATGCCCACCATGTAATGCGTTGTGGTGTGCCCTCTGTGTAATGTGCTGTGCCCACCATGTAATGCAGAGTGGTGTGCCCTCTGTGTGTCAGCTGGTGGGGACACCTGCACTATTAATTCTATGTCATATAATATTAGAAACATGGTGATGTCTGTTTACTTGTTTCTGTTGTGTAAGCTCCTGTTCTACTACATTATGAAAAGTGTCCACGGCAGCATTGCTCACATATATGTGATAAAAATGTCTAACCCCTTTGAGCAAAGTGCTGGCGATGACACCGTGAGAGCCTCCAAAGGACTCAGTATGTAATTGTTCTAAATATAACCGTGAGCACTGAACAAATCATCAGAACAACTCAGAAGTGTTTAAGTGATCCCTCTGTCCATCTTCCCTGAAATGTTTACGCAAAAGGAGATTCCCTACAAATCTATTAATATTAACAATGGTAGAGAAAACATTAAAGGGATGTGTGAGAGAAAGAAAGTCATCGGGAAAGTAGAGAAAGTTCATTATAAGTCAAAGCAATGCTGGATATGTTTACCACTTTATGTGGAGAGGGATTGTTTCCTTTCACACAGAATATCTTCATTCGGCAGCTTCTTCCATGGTATTCCCCACTACTTCTACGTTATTTTCTGTGTTCTTTGCTTTGTTTTCTTTTTTTGTGTTTCTTTTTGGGAAAACTATAATAAGAGGCGGGAGGAGTTTGAGGCGTTTTTTGTAGAGACAGCATTCTCATCTGTACTCCCTTCCCACAAGAAAACTGATCCTACTGACACTCAGTGGTCTCCAAACTGCAGCCCAGGGGCGAGATGCAGCTCTTTGCTTGCCTTTATCTGGCACTACACTATTCCTCCCATAGACACCAACAATTAGGCAACATTCCTACTACTGACACCAACAATGGGGAACTATTTCTCCCATTGACGCCAATGATGGGACACCATTCCTCAAATTAATAAAAAAGATGCACTATTTAATACCACAGACCGCAGGACAATATCTATTCCCAATAACCACAGTCTGGCCCTCCTAAAGTCTGAAGGACAGTAAACTGGCCCTTTGTTTGGAAAGTTTGAAAACCCCTGCTCCAGAAGAAGAGGAGGCTCTGGATTCTGAGAATCAGATATCTCCGGGGAGCTGAGACTTTTTCTGTAATATACAATGTAGTGTATGTTACACAGTGTTCCTTTTCCTCCATTCATAAACCATATGGTTTAGATAATCGTGAAAATCTGTAAGGTATTTAGTCATTTTGTCTCGGTAATAGGTAACTCCAAATCCTTAATTGTCTTTAGTAAATTAGTGTTTAATTCTCCAAAAATTGGTAAAGTAAAAAACTTGGAAAAACAGCTTTATATACTGTGAACTATACATATGTATTATATATGTCTATACCAGCAGGTGGCACTGCAGCATTGTAGTGTGTATCTATGATATAATGTAATGGAAGGAAGTACTGTTTTTCCTCCGCGTGTACTCATTTGTATTTAGTTCCTGTTCGTGTCTCCATGCTGAAAAGATATGTTATGATATTTCTCCATAAAAGTAAAGCCATTTGCTGTATTCAAGAAGCTTCCCGTACATAATATCAATACTCGGCTAACACCATTGTATACCTAAAAATTACCTTCCCCCCCAACTTTACCAGTACAAAGCCCCCGCATACTACAGGATCCTACCCTCTCACACACACTATAGAGCTTTCCCACAATACAGGCGACACAAACACACACTTATGCCCCGTACACAAGGTCGGATTTTCCTACGGAAAATGTTCGATGTGAGCCTTTTGTCGGAAATTCTGACCATGTGTAGGCTCCATCGGACAGTTTCCATCGCACAAAATTTGAGACCTGGTTCTCAAATTTTCCAACAACAAAATCCGTTCGCATAAATTCCGATCGTGTGTACACAATTCCGACGCATAAAGTGCTACACATGCTCAGAATAAATTACAAGACGGAAGCGATCGGTCTGGTAAAACTAGCATTCGTAATGGAGATAGCACATTCATCACGCTGCAATTTTTTAAATAGTTTAATGCAGCGCATTCTCTTCTTCTTTAAAATGCTAGAAGAATGAAGTTGTTTTGCTGCTCATATTCACACAGAGTTCTCACAAACTGATTTCTTTATTATTTCTCGTAATCTCATGAATAATATATTTTTTTTTTATCAGATCTCCATAATAATGTTTATAATTTTTGTTTCTTTTTTTTTTTTTTTATCAAGATCTACATTTTTTTTTCTAGTGCTCTCCATAATATTTCTCGTTTTGTGTGTCAATTTACCACAACACCATTATTATCTAGTATTTTTTTAACCTCAAGGAGGTTGGTTGGTGTTGGTGTCCCATGTTAATTTGACATTGTATTTAGGAAATGTACCTGCCTACTCACAAATAAACTGTCCTTTTTGAAGTAAAACACATAGGCAAATATTTCTGAAAAATAAATAGCCATTTATTCTGGGTCATAACAAAATAAAGAGGAAGGCAACGCTAAAGAAACTGGTGAAATTTGTGAAGCCTTTGCAAGACACAACACAAGACAAACCCTAATGTCAGGCGAAACTCTCTTAATCTTGTCCCAATATAGGCCTCAATCTATAATCAGTATAGGCCACTGACGCACCAAGTTAAAATTGTACCTTCGTTATAACGATCGTCGCTTCCGTTACTCCGTCCTCCGCTCACAGGTCTTACGTACGACGCATGCGTGTTCCGCTTTATATACACTGTGCATGTGTGAAACTCCGCCCACCCCTGATGTTCTTTCTAGTCTATTCCCCGCCCCTTGTCTTTCGGCGCAGTGGGAGAGCACATGTCGGAGAAACAGCTGCATGCAGAGGAGAGCAGCAAAGACGAAAGGCCGGAGCCCCGAACCTCCTGATCCCGGAGGAGATTGAAGGCCTCAATTATGGCCTTTATAGAGATGGTGGAGATGGTGAACATCTTCAAGAGGGTCGAATATGATGGGAAGTATGGACCATACCCAAACCAAAATGTGAGAAAGGCCAAGATCATGCCTAAAGTTGTAAAGAGTCTGCACAGGAATTTTGGGGTACGTCGATCCAAGGATCAATTGAGGAAATGATGGTCAGACCTCAAATTGAGGGAGCATGATCAGTACAGAAAGATCAGGAAACTGCTTCTAAAAAGTAAGTATTTGTCCAGTGTTCCTATTATTATTATTACTTGCATGCTGCTCCATGTGCTTTTCTTTACTCTTGTACAGTTTAAAATGACAACTTTCATGTTCATTGGCACAGTAATCGGTAGTAGGAAACATTGTTTGTTCGCCCACTTATAAGATGTTTTTGGCAGATACAGGTTAGCAACATTTGTTCAGGCCTATTTGTATTAAAATATGTTTGTTGTCTAGATGGGTTTGTAACTAGAATGAAATGCAAACTTGATTCAGTGTAAGGAGAGGACACTCAGCAGCTGTTTACACATCTGGACGCAGGAGCACTAGTGTGGGACACCAGAACAAACTTTTTAGGGTGTCCCACACAGGTGCTCCAGTGGATACTAGGGGTCTCTACATGTGTGATACTTTAACAAAAAAGGTAAGTATTCCAGCTTTAGAAAGGAAATAAAATGTTCTTCAGCTTAGAACTCTGCCAAAACAGACAATTGTACGACACTTCCAAGCAATGTTTCATATTCCTATGTCTGCCCTCCAATATCTGTGTGCTAAGTATATATATTTTTTATTCACATAGGGGAGAAAAGACTCGGGACATCTGAGGACACCAGGGACCCCCCACCTCCTAAAGAAGGGGAAATCACAAAACCACAAGCAGAGGATGAGGAGTGAGATGTTTATGAAGTGGGCCAAACAGGTGAGTGCCTGAGACCACAGCTTCAGGTAAGAGATCTATGCCTGCATATTTCTAATACATGGTGTTTTTTTTTTCTTTTAGGTGATGTGGATGTTGTGGAAGAAGACTCTCATTTCACCAGTGAAAGTGCCAAGATCCTCACCGGGGAGAGAATGGGGTGCAATCGTGATTTCGAAAATATAAAGGAAAATATCAATGATGTTCCACAAAAAATGAAGAACATCATTGATGTTTTAGGCAGAATATAAAACACACAAAAATGGTACCATTTTATCGTGTATTTTTGCTTTGAAAACAAATTTATAAAGAATTTTAAAAGCCAAATTTTGAATATGAACACGGTGTGTCAGCATGTGCTATCTGCCATCACGGGATATCATGGATATATGGAACGGCGTCTCACTTTTCATGCCCACAGTGTCCACCCTGTCACCACAGGTGGTGACATATGCGGCGGTCTCCACAGGGTATGCCGCCATTTTTGGCCATTTATGACAGCCCTGACAACAAGGTGTGTGTAGCAGACCCACAACATAATAATAGTTTGCTGAAGAAGAGATTGTCACCTCATCTATCAAATAAATTACATTTGCACTATTGAAGAAAATATCCAAAAAGAAAAGCCCATTGGAGAAAATAGGAGACAGCTAAAAGAATCCCAGGCAGTAAATCAAAGGAAATCTTCTTTCAGTTTAAGTTTTAAAATTTAGGATAAAATGTTTCTTAAACATTTTCTGGCATATCAATGGCCCCCCACCCGCAAAGTACTCAACATACTTCTGTCTTACTTTGCGGGCGCTTTGGGGGGTCAAGCCAGGACGGCCAGCTTCAAGCGCCGTCAGGGTTTCTTGTTGAAGTTCCAGCTTTAGGCCCAACTGAGGCCACATAGTTCATTGAATTTCTCCTTAAATAGTTGTGTAGAATGCAGCATGCAAGGATTATATGGTTAGATTTATATTCTGCCATGTTGATTGGCGTAAGGAATAGGCGGACCCGGCTGGCCATTATCCCAAAAGTGTTCTCCACCACTCTTCTGGCTCTGGCCAGACGGTAGTTATAAACCCTCTGGTCCGGGGTGAGGGTCCTCATGGCTTCAAAACGGTCAGCTGGTCAGAACGAACTAACAGAAAGCACTGAAAAACAAAGGCCGGAGCTGAAATCAGATACGAGCAGACAAGAACGCACTGAAAATCAAATACGTGATAGAAATACGAACACCCACAAGCACAAACTGAAGAGCAGTAACGATCAGAAAAGCAGGAGTCTGAAAAGCGCAAATCATCTGTCACCAAACTTGTACTAACACGAGATTAGCGGAAGGAGCTCAAAGGTTGGCGCACTTGGTATTGATCTTCCTCTTTCTAGTGCCGTCGGTACGTCTTGTACGTCACCGCGTTCTTGATGTTTGCAAATCCCAACCAACTTTGTGTGACTGTGTGTATGCAAGACAAGTTTGAGCCAACATCTGTCGGAACAAAAACATGGGTTTTGTTGTCGAAATGTGCGATCGTGTGTACGCGGCATAAGAGTACAGAGCTCTCTCACCTGAGAGTGCCAGGGAGAAGTCTGCACTTTCCTGGCTGCTCCCCCTTTCTCTATTACAATCTAGGATGTGGGCCTCCCCATCTTCAGGGTCAGATTGTGAGGCTTAAGGAGACAGGCTATATGTATTTGTGTGAGGAAAACCCCTAGACTTAACATGCATTCAACCCTAGCAGTGTTTGCAGGCTCACTGAAACATGCACACATCAGATACAAGGATAATTTTTTTATGTGGACTGGTAGTGAGGCTTTAACGAAGATCTATAGAAAGATATACAATACTATAATTTATGCAGCTCTGTAATAATGAATACATCATTATTTATTTTTTAAATGCACGCTTTTAAACAGAAAAATCATGGACAAAGCTGTTACAACAAGCTTGGGTCTTGTATTGTTTTTATTTCTCCCCATATTTATTTCAAGGTCTCCTGGGCAACTACTCATTGCTCAATTTACAACTATAGAGGAGTCTCACTTTTCCTGCTATAAAATGAAAAACTTAATGGAAGGATATGGCAATTCAGGCATAAGGATCAAACATCAACCATAGGTCCACAGTAAGAAATAAATAATCATGAGAATAATTAACTAACCATCATAAATATAATACAGTATGCAAAAAATGGCATACCTCAAATTCTTTTTTACTAAACAGAATTATTTAAAAGGTTGTTGGTAAGATTAAAGCTTTGCTGCTTTCATTTGTGGTTTAGTATATCACAGCAAAAAGGGGAAGCTGTGGAGTGAATTTTGCAATTATTAGAAAGTGAAGAAACTGTCATTGTTAAGGACGCAGCATACCGGAAGTGACTTGCATCAGATATCTGTGCCCGCACCTCCCTCCTCTTTATACTATACCTGAATGACAGCAGTATATCACTTCAGTTGTAAAATTTCTGCACAGACGCAAGTTCTCTGCAATCTACCTGTTTCCTGCCTGGTGTATGACATTGGTGAGATATACATTCTTCAATCATATTTTACATATTTTCATCCTGTTTGAGTCCAACTAAATATTAGAGGAGGACATGCATGCCAAAAGGTAACAGCATTAATGTTTTTATTGGCTTTGATTGATGTCTTAATGGACTTTAGATAAATGCTCTGATATGCTGATACAAATATTCCTGTTCTATTCCTGCATATAGCTGCTGCAGACTTAAACAGGAACTGTTTTGTGGGAAGCCTTGGGAACATTTTAGCAAACAGATAAATATACTATTGAAATACACATATAGGTGCTTTTTAAACTGTCAAAGGATTTGTATTTGTGGTCATACAGTCTGGAGATTTGCACAGCCCTGCCAGGCAGCAGAGGCAGCCTGTGACCTGACATTTCTGTGCTGCAGGTAAAAGAGAAGTATCGCCAAAGCTTTTTTGGCCATACTTCTCTTGTGGGTCACAGAGGTGCACTTACATACTTGTGATCCAGAATCAGCTGACAGCAGGCTTCAGACTCTGGAAGGATTCTACCATATTGTTAGGATCCATCCAGATGCCTGATTGACAGCTGATCCTGGCTCTTAGCTGTGCGCTGCACCCACTTCCTCTCCAGCCCAGCACTTCAATAAGTGCTGGAGGGGCACAGTGGAGAGTGGTGACTCTCTGCTCAAAGCTTTCTGAGAACTGAGTGATCAACAGTCATGTGATTAGTCAGTGCTTGGTCTTAGAGCTAGCGGGGACAGTTGCAGCATCACACCAACGTTGCAGCATAGAGGTGAGTATGTATGTCTTTTTTAGTAATACATCTGCTTTAAGCACACAAGGTCACCTCCCTGTTCCCAGCCTATAATTGAACAGTAAAGAGTATCAACAGGTTGATGAGGTCATCCCTCTGCTTTCTCCTCCTGTGAGCGTGTTCCTTGACAGATCTTGTGCAGGTAGCGCCCAAGTACTGGCCCTCCCTCTCCCAGTTTGAGTGTCTCTGTACTGGGTTACAAGGGGCTAGAATCAAGTCATATTTAAATACTAACAGGAGGTACTGTGGAAATTCCGACCACAAAATCCGTCTGACTTTTTCCGACGGATTTTGTCCAACACTGGTGTTGCATACACACGGTCGGACAAAGTTGTCGGAAAATCCGATCATTCTGAACGTGGTGACGTTCGTTGCGTACGACGGAACTACGTAGAGGCTATTAGCCAATAGGTTTGGTCTCTTAATTTGATCTGAGCATGCGTGGCACTTTGTCCGTCGGAATTCTCTACACACGATCGGAAAAAGTCTGATCGGATTTTGTTGTCGAAAAATTTGAGAGCAGGATCTCAAATTTTTTACGCCGGAAATTCCGCCGGAAAAAGTCCGACAACATGGTCCGATCGGACATTTTCTGTCTGAATTTCCGACCATGTGTACGGGGCATAAGCCTCAAAAAAGATATATATGCATGCAGCCAATTTTAAAATTATATATGGGTATTGATGATAAGGTAATTAGTTGAAAAATAAATGGATATCTAAGGCTAAAACATGGCCAATCATCAAATGCACTGTCATGTGTCGGAATGTCATCCATTTGAAATGCTATGAATACATCAAAGTATATAGGAGTACTAAAAATGGCTAATGGCATGTAGAGTATCTTACCTTAGATCATAAACACTTAGTTCAGCTCTCTAAGATGGAACCTGTATCCTGGCCGTGCAGCAAATAACACCTGCAACTCACCTGATTTATATGGTGACACACAATGGGAGTGGTAGAGGTGAAGAGCCTATCAGAGACTCAGACCTAATTAGGGCACCTGTACTAAACGGCTGAGATTGCTGTTCCGGGCGGGCCGAAGTACATTGGTCCGCCCGAACACCTGCAGCCTAATCGGCCTGCAAATGACAGCCCAACGGGTGGGCAAACCCCCGGCTCACGTGGTGCCTGGCGCCACCGGATCACGTCTGGTGACGTGAGGCGTCAACAGAGCCACCGTCACGTCTCTAAGGGCAGCAACTACGTGCGCAGATGCCAGGAACTAACTGTTTCCCGATCAGAGTGCTAAGTAGAGCTGTCCTAAAGAAGGGATAATGCCTACCGGATTTGGAATACCCCAAAACGGAGGCCCCTGTGTGCCAGGATGAACCGAAATGCCACAGTTGAAAGGGAGATATCTGCTTTTTTGTTAACATTAGCTGGGAAAAATAATAACGAGATTTGTATCTAATGAAGTATAGCAAACAATTCAGCAAATAGAATGAGGATATAGGGTTCATCTTTACATTTTATTGTGCATTGATATCTCAGAAATATGAACTCTGAAAAATAGGAAGTTGAGGGGTGAAAAATACTGGGGGATGGACCCTAAATAGTGGGTTCCATATATACCCCATACCAAGGTGCCATAACCTGCTTAGCTAGCAGTATGAGAAAACTACCATTCAACCAGAAAATGAGTGCAAATAGCAATTCAATGTGGATGAAGGAGGGAGAAAAGAAGAGTGAATTGCAAAATAGATGTGCCCAATATATGGGATAGAGCATGGGTGTGAAGGTGGTCAAACAAGGTGCGTACCTGTAAGGTAATGATATGCAAACTTACTGAACCTGATAAGGACCCGGAGGACAGGGGTATACAAGGTGTGAGGTGGTTATTCACTAGCAATGTCCCCTCAGGCAGTGATGTAGAGGGCTGTTAGCCCAAATGACGGACATTAGCCACAAGAGATATATTGTGGCCAGAGTCCAAGAGTAGTAAGGTATAAAAATTGGGTTAGCAAAATGCTATGATACTAATGCACCATATGAAACAACAGCAGCAGGCTAGATCAAATATAAAGTGCCTGAATATAATGCAGGTAGTGTGATATTGTTTCATTTAAATCATATAGACAAACTTCAGGCACGATAATTGAAGCTATACACACTAGGGCGTGATTGGAAAACAGAATTATTATTGGTTTCCAGAGAAACTTAATGAAATCGCATGTGGAATATATTGAATTAAGTTAGGTCATAGTTTTGTCAAATGAATATCCCACGAAAGTGTTCTCTATAGGAAGCAAAACATATTCCAGTGTAGCAATTTGTAGCTTATATTCAGGCACTTTATATTTGATCTAGCCTGCTGCTGTTGTTTCATATGGTGCATTTGTTGTTACATGGTGTCCGTTTATGTCTTGTTTTGTGTTGTCGGTAACCGTTAGTAACAACTATTTGAAGTTGATCTGTCTTAGTCTTTTATGGGAAGCACACCTGTGAATGTTTAAATAATAAAAAAACCTTTACTTAAATTAAGCATCTTGCTATGATACTAAGCATGGTTGTGTAACAGCCATTGCAAGGATAGTGAAAAAAAGCCACATGGGGGGGAAACTTACCGGCTACCACCAACTGTAATAAGTATCCTCCGGGTCTGTAATAAGTATCCTCCGGGTCTAACAAGCGGATGCATCCGCTTATGTATCCCTCCCAACCCCGCCAAGCCGGCGCAGCGTCACTGGCGCACAGCGTCACGGGGTCAAAGGTCCCGCATGCGCAGTACACAGGACACCCAGATTCCGAAAATTGCTGTAGATGAACAGCGCCTGCGCCGTGAGTCCACTTTCAAGCCCCACCATCCAAGTGGACATAGAGTTAGAATATAAAAGTGCCGAGCGCAGCGAGGCCGTGCCCGAAGCGTGGCGAGTGAAGCGTGGCGAGCGAAGCGAGCCCGCGAGGGGCCCTCTAAGTTTGTGTAGCCCTATGTCCGCTTGGATGGTGGGGCTTACAACTCGACTCACGGCGCAGGCGCCGTTCATCTTTGGAGATTTTCCGAAAATCCTTAGGCTCTGTACTGCGCATGCGCAGTACACAGCGGACACTTGGTGATAGCCGGACTGTTCGTGTCAGAACACCGGGACGTACTAGGGCCAGGATGTGTGTAAGAGGAACAGAAGCAGGCCCACCCAAGTGAAGAGGGCGGAGAATTCTGGTCCCCCAGGGACCTTGCCAGTCGCCACGGAGGTAATGCTAGGAGCCCCAACCCCCAATCGTACCAAAACAGTGGGCAAGTTGCATAACCATATTTAAATATAACAACACATAAAGAGGAATTTACAATCAATACAAAAAGTTACAACAATTACTGTACATACAATATAAAGCTAAATACATTTATTGTGCAGCAATAAAGAGGCTATATAGCCTCAGAGACGCATATTATACATAGGCAGCTAAATGTGGACACAGAGGAACAGCACATTGCGGACATGACAGCCAATCAAAGCCTCATAGGATCAGATTGATAAAGATTGGGCTTATCAAGCATATTATGTTGCAAGATAGATGGCACAGTAGAAAGATTCAAAAAGCGCTGTCAAAAATACAGGACAACCATATTCCAAGGTCAAATGCAAATAAAAAATAAAACATAAAAAATACAAATAAAGCAGAAATCAGGAAAATAAATAAATAAATCGCATGGGTAAGACAGTGATGTCACCCAGGCAGAGAGATGTTGGATAGATTATTATAGAAAAGGCTTGAAGGAGTTGACTTCATTCATCCCAGGTGGCACCATAGCATCCAACCTTTCTATCCAGAGGGTTTCTCTTTGCAGTAATGTTTTGTCTCGGTTGCCACCCCTGACATCAGGGGGTACCACTTCCAACACCACAAATTGGACTGCCCGAAGGTCAAATCTGTGGTAAAGTCCAATGTGTCGGCCAATGGTGGTCAACTTTCCATTTGTGGAATGATACACGTGATCACCCACTCTCTGCCTGAGCTCCCTGGCCATCTTACCCACGTAAAAGGCTCTGCATGTGCAGAGCATGAGGTATATAACCCCCGTAGTGCCACAATCGGCTGAAAAATTAGGTGTGTAGAGTTCTCCATTTGGAAGCCTAACATTGACACTGGTAGAAATCCAGGGACAGAGAGGACATTGGCTGCAAGGCGCTGTGCCTCTACGATTTGGTAAATCTATACTAGTGACTACTAGTAAGACTATCTCTTAGAGATCTAGCTCTGCGGAACACTACGCCAGGGGTGTCATGTATATAGTGTGTTAATAAATTATAATTTGATCTACTGCAGTTAAAATATCCTATACCATAGGCTTAGGAAAAGTTGTATTTGAAAAAAGAGAGAGGTAGGCCGCGTACACACGAGCGGACTTTCCCTTTTAAGTTCAGACTTTCCCGCGGTCTGTATGCTAGTCCGCGGGACTTTTGGAAATGAACGGACTTGCCAATCATCGGAAAGTCTGTTCATTTAGAACGTGACTTCAGGTAGACGGGGCTAGCGAAGGCAGTGAATGCCGCCGCGCTAGCCCCGTCACCTGGCATGGATTTAAAGGGAATCCCTACGAAAAAATGGCGTGGGGGTCCCCCCCAAATCCATCTCAGACCCTTATCCGAGCACGCAGCCCGGCCGGCCAGGAAAGGGGTGGGGACGAGCGAGCGCTCCCCCATCCTGAGCCGTACCAGGCCGCGTGCCCTCAACATGGGGGGTGCCCTGGGGAAAGGGGGGCCGTGCGGCCCCCCCCCACCCCAAAGCACCTTGTCCCCATGTTGATGAGGACAAGGGCCTCTTCCCGACAACCCTGGCCGTTGGTTTTCGGGGTCTGCGGGCAGGGGGCTTATCGGAATCCGGGAGCCCCCTTTAACCACTTCAGCCCCGGACCATTTGGCAGCCAAAGGACCAGAGGTCTTTTTTTCAATTTCGCACTGCACTACTTTAACTGGTAATTGCGCGGTCATGCAATTTTGTAACCAAACGAAATTTGCGTCCTTTTCTTCCCACAAATAGAGCTTTCTTTTGATGGTATTTGATTGCCTCTGTGATTTTTATTTTTTGCGATATAAACGGAAAAAGTGCGAAAATTTTGAAAAAAAAAGAGATTTTCTACTTTTTGTTATAAAAAAAAATCTAATAAACTCAATTTTAGTCAAACATTTGGGCCAAAATGTATTCAGCCACATGTCTTTAGTAAAAAAAATGCCAATAAGCGTATATTTATTGGTTTGCGCAAAAGTTATAGCGTCTACAAACTAGAGTACATTTTCTGGAATTTACACCGCTTTTAATTTATGACTGCCTATTTCATTTCTTGAGGTGCTAAAATGGCAGGGAAGTACAAAACCCCCCAAATGACCCCATTTTGGAAAGTAGACACCCCAAGCTATTTGCTGAGAGGCATGTTGAGCCCATTGAATATTTTTTTTTTTAGTCCCAAGTGATTGAATAAAGACAAAAATAAAAAAAGATTTTTTTTTTTTTTCAAAAGTTGTCACTAAATGATATATTGCGCACACATGCCATAGTTATATGTGGAATTGCACCCCAAAATACATTTTGCTGCTTCTCCTGAGTATGGGGATACCACATGTGTGGGACTTTTTGGGAGCCTAGCCGCGTACGGGGCCCCGAAACCCAAGCACCGCCTTCAGGATTTCTAAGGGTGCAAATTTTTGATTTCACTCCTCACTACCTATCACCGTTTCGAAGGCCATAAAATGCCAAAATAGCACAAAACCCCCCAAATGACCCCATTTTGGAAAGTAGACACCCCAAGCTATTTGTTGAGAGGCATGGTGAGTATTTTACAGCTCTCATTTGTTTTTGAAAATGAAGAAAGTAAAGAAAAAAAACATTTTTTTTTCTTTTTTTCAATTTTCAAAACTTTGTGACAAAAAGCGAGATCTGCAAAATACTCACAATACCTCTCAGCAAATAGCTTGGGGTGTCTACTTTCCAAAATGGGGTCATTTTGGGGGGTTTTATGCCATCTGGGCATTCCATGGCCTCCGAAACTGTGATTGGCAGTGAGAAGTGAAATAAAAAAATTACACCCTTAGAAAGCCTGAAGGCGGTGATTGGTTTTTGGGGTTCCGTACGCAGCTAGGCTCCCAAAAAGTCCCACACATGTGGTATCCCCGTACTCAGGAGAAGCAACAGAATGTATTTTGGGGTGTATTTCCACATATGCCCATGACATGTTTGAGCAATATATCATTTAGTGACAACTTTTTGTAAAAAAAAATATATATATTTTTTTTTTTTCATTATTCAATCTCTTGGGACAAAAAAAAAAATATTTAATGGGCTCAACATTGCTCTCATCAAATAGCTTGGGGTGTCTACTTTCCAAAATGGGGTCATTTGGGGGGGGGTTTGAACTGTCCTGGCATTTTATGCACAACATTTAGAAGCCTATGTCACACGTCACCCACTCTTCTAACCACTTGAAGATAAAGCCCTTTCTGACACTTTTTGTTTACATGAAAACACATTTTTTTTTTTTGCAAGAAAATTACGTTGAACCCCCAAACACTATATATAATGTTAAAGCAAAGGCCCTACAGATTAAAATGGTGGGTGTTGCATTTTTTTTTTTTTCCACACAGTATTTGCGCAGCGATTTTTCAAACGCATTTTTTGTGGAAAAAATACACTTTTTTTTATTTTAATGCACTAAAACACACTATATTGCTCAAATTTTTGATGAAATAAAAAATATGATCTTAGGCCGAGTACATGGATACCAAACACGACATGCTTTAAAATTGCGCACAAACACGCAGTGGCGACAAACTACATACATTTTTAAAAGCCTTTAAAAGCCTTTACATGATACCACATTAGATTCACGGAGGAGGTCTACTGCTAAAATTACTGCCCTCGATCTGACCTTCGCGGTGATACCTCACATGCATGGTGCAATTGCTGTTTACATATGACGCCAGACCAACGCTTGTGTACGCCTTTGCGCAAGAGAAGGGGGGGCAGGGGTGCTTTTTTTTTTTTTTTTTGGTTTTTTTTTTATTTATTTAGCTTTTTTATTTTATTTTTAAACTGTTCCTTCCATTTTTTTTTCTTTGTTATGATTTTTATTGTTATCTCAGGGAATGTAAATATCCCCTATGATAGCAATAGGCAGTGACAGGTACTCTTTTTTTGAAAAAATTGGGGTCTATTAGACCCTAGATCTTTCCTCTGCCCTCAAAGCATCTGACCACACCAAGATTGGTGTGATAAAATGCTTTCCCAATTTCCCAATGGCGCGGTTTATATCCGGAGGGGGGACATTCCCTCCCACTGCTTGTAAAAGCAGTCTAGAGGCTAATTACCCGCTAGAATTGCTTTTACATGAAAGCCGATCACTGGCTGAAAAGAATGATACCAAGATGATACCTAAACCTGCAGGCATCATTCTGGTATAACCATTCAAAGTCCAGCAACATACTGGACATATATTGTAATCTTTTTTTTTTCATGCAGCCTCTTGGCTGAACGAAAAAAAGAGATTGATTGGTGGGTGTGCCCACCATTAGAATACCTCCCTTCATCCACCCACTTCTAATGATGGGCATACATGCACCATTTATATATGCCGATGCATGGGGGCATCCTCCCGCAAAAGTTATGCCGTGTACACACGGTCGGAATTTCGACCGTATGTACGTGGCATTAGGAGCCAATCGCTCCTCCCCCCCCCCTGCTGCCCCCATGCTTCGGCATATATGCTCTTTTTTTTAACTGTGGTGGTGAAATCACCTCCTACAGCGTTGGAGTCGCGGCTTTATGTATCGTGGGAGCAAACGCTGTTGCTGTCAAGATAAATAAATCCGCGTTGCAACTGAATGGCGCACCTGAAAACAAAAAAATGCTTAACACTAAAACACAGTAAACAAAATTACATACCTGAAAAGCAAGCATGATAAAACATAATAAAACATTGCAGAATAGAATGGAGTAAAAAAAGAGCAACAATAGAGAGAGAGAGAGAGAACAATAAAACGACAACTATTTTATTTTTTTTTATTTTTTTGAGATTCACAGGTAAAAAAGCTCCTGACTGAAGCGACTGAATCAAAACGCTACCACAAAAAAAATGTTAGCGATCGCAGGGATCAGGCCTGACTCTGCGAACGCTGCAGTTATGTGTGCTTAGTGTTTTGTAAGTGACAGTGATCGATCGATACTGCACTTGGGTGGGCTGGGGGGGGCGGAGGGGAAAACGCAGGTGCTAGCAGGTATCTGGGCTGATCCCGCTAACAATGCGGTTTTTTTGGAACCCTAAACTGCTGGGACGCTAGTATAGATCTGATCAGATCAGATATTGATCTGTTCAGATACTGTGCCACTAAGGGAGGTGTATGCTTTGCGCGTGGGTGTTTGCGGTACTGGCACTAATCTGGGGCGACGCAGACCTTATTAGACCCTAAAACCTAATTGATATCACCCCCGGGCGATCAGGGGTTAAACCGTTATTGGGTAATAAATGGCGGGTGCCCTGACAGTATAAAAAACAAGCTAACTAACCAGCGTCACCCGTAACAGTAATACAAAAAAAAACTGGTTACCTAGCGACACTAATGCAGCGATCAGAAAAACGATCGCTTAGTGACACTGGCAAAAGGGGGTGAAAGGGTTAACTAGGGGCAATCAGGGGGTTAAAACCTTTATTAGGTAATATATGGGGGTACCTGACGCTATATAAAAACCTGACGGGGAACCTAAATAACTAACTGGCTGACCAGCGTCACCAGTGACATTTATACAGTGATCACTGGTGAAAGGGTTAACTCTAGGGGCAATCAGGGGTTAAAACCTTTATTTAGGTTGTAATATGGGGGTACCTGACCTATAAACCTATTTATGAACCTATATAAACATGGCGGTAAAAAAAAAAAAAAAACTGGTTACCTAGCGACACTAATGCAGCGATCAGAAAAACGATCGCTTAGTGACACTGGCAAAAGGGGGTGAAAGGGTTAACTAGGGGCAATCAGGGGGTTAAAACCTTTATTAGGTAATATATGGGGGTACCTGACGCTATATAAAAACCTGACGGGGAACCTAAATAACGAAATAACTAACTGGCTAACCAGCGTCACCAGTGACATTTATACAGTGATCACTGGTGAAAGGGTTAACTCTAGGGGCAATCAGGGGGTTAAAACCTTTATTTAGGTTGTAATATGGGGGTACCTGACCTATAAACCTATTTATGAACCTATATAAACATGGCGGTTAAAAAAAAAAAAAAAAATGGTTACCTAGCGACACTAATGCAGCGATCAGAAAACCGTTCGCTTAGTGACACTGGCAAAAGGGGGTGAAGGGGTTAACTAGGGGCAATCAGGGGGTTAAACCTTTATTAGGGGGGGGTAGGGGGCTACCTTGGACCTAAAACTAACTGCCCTGACAGTTATTACAGTCACACTGACACTAAATGCAGTGATCAGTAAATAAATGATCACTGCAATTAGTGACACTGTGACTGGGGGGGGGAGGGGGTGATCTGGGGGGTGATCAGGGGGTGACAGGGGGGTGGAATATGTGCCTAACTGTACTGGTGTCAGTGTACTGTTGTGCACTAACCTTTACATGTTCACCGCTCGGCGTCTCCGGTCACATAGACCGGCGCACCGAGCGTGACATCACTTCCGCCTTCCTGTCTATACAATAGACAGGAAGGGGAAGCTTTTCATTAGCCAGGAGCGATCGCGAGGGGGTGGCCAGAAACCACTGGCCGTCCCCTCGTCCCGGATCGCTCCTGACACGATCCCGACCGTCCCCGCCGGCGGAGGGGGGTCCGATCGGACCCCCCAACCGCCTGAAGAATGTCACGTACAGGTACGTGATTCTGCCTGTACGTGCCATTCTGTTGACGTATATATACATGGGGCGGTCGGGAAGTGGTTAATAAGGGGGCCCCCAGATCCCGGCCCCCCACCCTATGTGAATGAGTATGGGGTACGATGTACCCCTACCCATTCACATAAGGTGTAAAAGTGTAAATAAAAAAACCACACAATTTTTTTTAAATATTTTATTGCACTGCTCCGGGGGTCTTCTTCCATCTTGGGGGGGTCTTTTCGCCGGACTCCTCCGCTCTCTTCTGCTCTTTTACCTAGCTCTTTTATCGAGCGGAGGAGCCCGGCTTTCTTCTTCGTCGTCGCCGCCGTCGTCTGGGGGTCTCGATCCGCCTTCGGGGGTCTTCCGGGTCTTCCGGGGTCTCTTCTGTTCTTGCCGCTGTCACCGCTTTCTGCGTCATCTTCTTCTTCTTCTTCCTCTTCTTCCTCTTCTTCTCCTTCCGATGTTGACTCGTCGCTCTCTCTGGCCGGAATGGCCCAGACACGCTGTGTTGTGACTTATATAGGGACAAGGAGGCGGGGTCACATGCTCATGTCACATGGTGACCCCGCCCCCCTATGATGTCACAGTCCCGGAGGATGCTGGGACTGTGACATCATAGGGGGGCAAGGTCACCATGTGACATGAGAATGTGAACCCGCCTCCTTGTCCACACACTCGGAAAGTCCGGCGTAGCTCCGCTGGAAAGTCCGGTGTAGCTCCGCTGGAAAGTCCGGCGGTTTGTCCGATGGACTAGGTCCGGCGGACAATCCGCCGGAAAGTCAGAGCGTGTGTACGCCGCATAACTGCGATGATCCAAACATTTACTGGTGTAATATTACCACTAATACGGTGTGTAAACCCTATACAACAACCTCACGGTGTATATACCCTATAAACCAACCTTACTGTAAAGTGCAACATGACAATAAAGTGCCAAATATCAAAAAATGCATAAGTATATAATATTTATATTAATATTATATAGAAGTCCGTTTTCATTTGTCACATATATTCTCAAATTTTCATGCGTGCTTTATACTAGATCTTTTCACCAATTCATGTGCCACCACCACCTTCTAAAATGGGCACTCACCAGAGCCTAGAAAGAGTTTTGCCTTTGGTTCATCTTGTATAACCACTCCACTGTCCTGGCTTTGCTCTAGCTAGTACAGTGGAGTGGTTATCCCAGATGAACCAAAGGCATCTGGTGAGTGCCCATTTTAGAAGGTAGTGGTGGCACATGAATTGGTGAAAAGATCCAGTATAAAGCACGCATGAAAGTTTGAGAATATATATGAAAAATGAAAATGGACTTTGGAAATATTATATACTTATGCATTTTTTGATATTTGGCACTTCATTGTCACGTTGCAATTTATAGTGGCCTTTGGGAATAATATTGATGTCTTAAGGAGTGATAGTTTGCATAATTTTCCAATATTTGGCACTTTATTGTCACGTTGCACTTTACAGTAAGGTTGGTTTACAGTGGTGTGAAAAAGTGTTTGCCCCCTTCCTCATTTCCTGTTCCTTTGCATGTTTGTCACAATTAAGTGTTTCGGAACATCAAACCAATTTAAACAATAGTCAAGGACAACACAAGTAAACACAAAATGCAATTTGTAAATGAAGGTGTTTATTATTAAAGGTGAAAAAAAATCCAAACCATCATGGCCCTGTGTGAAAAAGTGATTGCCCCCTAAACCTAATAACTGGTTGGGCCACCCTTAGCAGCAACAACTGCAACCAAGCGTTTGCGATAACGTGCAATGAGGCTTTTACAGCGTCCTGGAGGAATTTTGGCCCACTCATCTTTGCAGAATTGTCCTAATTCAGTTACATTAGAGGGTTTTTCGAGCATGAACGGCCTTTTTAAGGTCATACCACAACATCTCAATAGGATTCAAGTCAGGACTTTGGCTAGGCCACTCCAAAGTCTTAATTTTGTTTTTCTTCAGCCATTCGGTGGTGGACTTGCTGGTGTGTTTAGGATCATTGTCCTGCTGCAGAACCCAAGTTCGTTTCAGCTTGAGTACACGAACAGATGGTCGGACATTCTCCTTCAGGATCTCTTGGTAGACACCAGAATTCATAGTTCCTTTTATCACGGCAAGTCTTCCAGGTCCTGAAGCAGCAAAACAGCCCAGACCATCACACTACCACCACCATATTTTACTGTTGGTATAATGTTCTTTTTCTGAAATGCAGTGTTCCTTCTACACCAGATATACTTGGACACACACCTTCCAAAGAGTTACTTTTGTCTCATCGGTCCACAGAATGTTGTCCCAAAAGTCTGGGGATCATCAAGATGTGTTGTGGAGAAATTGAGACGAGCTTTGATGTTCTTTTTGCTCAGCAGTTTTTTTCTCCTTGGAACTCTGCCATGCAGGCCATTTTTGCCCAGTCTTTTCCTGATGGTGGAGGCATGAACGCTGACATTAACTGAGGCAAGTGAGGCCTGCAGTTCCCTGAACGTTGTTGTGGGGTCTTTTGTGATGGATGAGTCGTCGCTGCGCTCTTGGGGTAATTTTGGGCGGCCGGCCACTCCTGGGAAGGTTCACCACTGTTCCATGTCTTCGCCATTTGTGGATAATGGCTCTCACTGTGGTTCGCTGGATTCCCAAAGCTTTGGAAATGGCTTTATAACCCTTATCCAGACTGATAGATCTCAATTACTTTATTTCTCAATTGTTCCTGATTTCTTTGGGTCTCGGCATGATGTGTTTTTAAGGATCTTCTGGTGGACCTTACTGTGTCAAGCAGCTCCTATTTAAGTGATGCCTTGATTGTGAACAGGTGTGGCAATAATCAGGCCTGGGTGTGGCTAGAGAAATGAACTCAGGTGTGGACAACCACAGTTATAGTATGTTTTAGGGGGGCAATCACTTTTTCACACAGGGCCATGATGGTTTGGATTTTTTTTCACCTTTAATAATAAACACCTTCATTTACAAATTGCATTTTGTGTTTACTTGTGTTGTCCTTGACTATTGTTTAAATTGGTTTGATGTTCCGAAACACTGAAGTGTGACAAACATGCAAAGGAACAGGAAATGAGGAAGGGGGCAAACACTTTTTCACACCACTGTATAGGGTATATACAATATGAGGTTGTTGTATAGGGTTTAAACACCGTATTAGTGGTAATATTACACCAGTAAATGTTTGGAATATTGCAGTTACTCTCTCTTTTTTGAATTACAAAGTGCCTAATTCACCAGAAAACATTAAAGTGAGAGGGACATTAATGAGAGTGAATGCAACTGTCTAAAAGAACCTAAAGCAGAAAGATAAACTCAAACAGAGCATTCAACATCAAGACAGTGGAGAGAAGTCTCCAGAGGATGTAGTTACATCCCGACCACCTACCTTTAGGTGGTCGGGATGTAACTACTTCTTCTGCATGTCACAGCGTGAAAATTATAGAACTGTCACTGAGGTGTCTTCTCCTTTTTGAACAAGCTATATCTACCAGCTATACGCCAATTTCATTTTCTGGTGTCAAGAATCATCTCAAACTGGACTATTAAGACTAAAAGCCCAGACTGTTGAAATCAATTTATGTAATTTCTCACGGTCATTTCTGATGGGACATTTGTTTTATATTGATTTTTATATTGATTTCCCTTTCATTTACTGTTTTAACTTTTTTGTTTATATTGGCGCAGCTTTATGTATTTTCCATTTGCTTTTGGTGTGAGTATCCCACTTTTCAGCAGCAGCCTTTTTCTGGGTTAGGGCTCCTTCCTAATTCCCCTCCCCTTCCCCTTTTTTCCCCTTTTTCATCCCCCCCCCCTTTTTTCCTTCTCCCTCTCCAATTTCACCGAGCACGGTTTATCCATTTCCAGAGGATGTGTTGGAGCAGAACATAGGAGCTGTTAAAGCGGTTTTGCACACATTTCATTTAGTAAATCTCTTTGCCTTCCAAATCAGGCAAAGAGTACTAAATGAAGTGTGTTTTTTTTTTTCTTTTTTCCACTTACCTTGTAATCGCTGACTTCCTTTCCTCTGTCTCTGCGGCGGTGGGCGGGGTCTCTGCGTCGATCGTCGTCACGCTGCACTGTCTCCTGGGATCTGGTGTCATTGATCCCAGGAGTCAGTGCGGACATCTTCCGAAATCTCGCGAGATTTTGGGCACATCTTCCGAAATCTCGCGAGATTTCGGGCACATCTTCCGAAATCTCGCGAGATGTCGGCAGATGTGCCGAAATCTCGCAAGATTTCGGAGAGCGTGAGCTGCACTTTGCCGTTACTGCGCACGCGCGAGCTCGGCGCAGTAACGGCGGTGCATGCTGGGCCATCTGAAGTGCCTGTGGGGTTTCACATGCCCACAGGCAAGATGGCACCCAGCAAGAATACATTTTTAAAAAATATTTTATAGGACAAAAAATGCCAGCAATCAATTAAGAACATGGAACACGTGAGTCCCAGAATTTACCTCCTAATCCTATGCATTACATTTAAAAAATAAAAAAAAACACACAGTGCAGAACCGCTTTAACTCAAACTTTGCAGAGGTGATAGTAAGGAGATAGGCAACGTATGAGTGAGAGTAGACAAGGGGATATTCCTTATAGGTTCAAGGTTTTTTTTGCAATGCCGACAGAACCAGGTTGAGGTCTCAAAGACCCACTGGAGAATGCGCTGGGGAAGCAATGTGAGTGACACCCCGTATGAATGCTTTCACCAAAGGATGAAAGGCAAGTGGTCTTTTCTTTGGAAAAAGATGGCTAGGAACAAAACCTGACCTTAAGAGGGTACTTAAAGCCAAATACTGATCTAGAAATTACAGAATTTGTCCCATGGAAAACTACCTGAGATGGAAGTTGCTGTCTTTACATAAGCTTTCCAAGTGTGATTGTAGACTTTAGAAGTTGATTTCCTAGCTTCTAAGGCCCCTTTTACACCGGGGCGTTTTTCATGCGGTGCAGCGCTAAAAATAGCGCCTGTTAACCGCATGAAAAAATCCTGCCCCTTTAACTCCAGTGTGAAAGCCGGCGGGCTTTCACACTGGAGCGGTGCGCTAGCAGGATGACAAAAAAAGTCCTGCTAGCAGCATCTTTGGAGCGGGATAGGAGCGGTGTGTTCACCGCTCCTATCCCGCTCCTTCCCATTGAATAGAATGGGACACCACGGTGAAACCGCGGCAATACCGCCGCAAAGCGCCGCTACGGCGGCGCTCTGCGGGGGGTGTTTAACCCCTTTTCGGCCGCTCGCGGGGGTTAAAACCGCACCGCGAGCGGCCGAATACCGCAGTTAAAACGACGGTAAAGCAGCGCTAAATATAGCGCTGCTTTACCGTCCCCGCGGCTCACCGCCCCAGTGTGAAAGGGGCCTAAGAGAATAGGAATGACAGACTGATAGGCCCCTGTCTCTCTCTCCTTATAACAGATGATCTGGAAGTGCCCACAGAGAATCTGCCAGGAGTCTGGCTATGTCTGAGTATCACTTTCTGCTGGGTCAGTTCGGTACAAAGAGGAGCACCAGAACACCCTGCATCTCACTTCTGCGGAGCAGAGGAGATCTTAATAAATTGGACAATGTATTTACCCTACCTTCACAATGTAAGAGTTTGCTGCCTAAAAACCCCACTATTCCAGGGGGAACATTCCTTTTTTGTATTTTCCAATATACCCAAGAGACATACAGTACTGTGTAAAAGTTTAAGGCAGGTGTGAAAAAAGCTGTAAACTCAGAATGCTTTCAGAAATAAAAGTGTTAATAGTTAATTTTTTGTCAATTAACAAACTGGAAAGCAAATGAACAGAATAGGAATCCAAATCAATATGTGGTGTGACCACCCTTTGCCTTTGAAACAGCATCAATTCTTCTAGGTACACTTGCACACAGTTTTTGTAAGAACTTGGCAGGTAGGTTATTCCAAACATCTTAGAGAACTAACCATAGATCTTCTGTCAATGTAGGCTGTCTCAAATCTCTCTGTCTCTTCATGCTCTTCCAGACAGACTCAATGATTTTGAGATCAGTGCTCTGAAGGGGCCAAACCATTTCTTTCAGGGCTCTTTGTTCTTCCTTGTCATTAGGATAGTCCTTAATAATATTGGCTGTATGTTTCGGGTCTTTGTCCTGTTACAAAAAAAAAAATTGGGACCAAATACACTCCTTCCTGATGGTATGGCATGATGGATAAATATCTGCCTGTACAGTGGGTATAGAAAAGAATCAAGCTTTGCAGCCTGAAATTAAGACAGACGCAGTTTTTTTGTTTTATCCAGCAGTATTTACTTAACATCCGAGTGAAAGATATAACACCAACATGTAAGAATTTTTTTTTTTTTAAACAGAATCACTGTTTTGGAAAAAGGATCTCCCCCTCTTAAAAATGACATGTAAACTCAATCAGGTGTAGCTAATCAACTTCTCAATGGCACACAAAGCCATTTGACTTTCAACTGTGATCAGCTGTGGATATTTTGATTAGCTCAGCATGAAAAGAGCTTTCCTGGAGCATTTTACTCCCTGGTAGTGCAACTGAAGCAAACATTCAACTATGGGTGACAAGGCTCTGTCAACAGATATCAGGGATAAAGTTGTGGACAGGCACTATTCAGAAGATGGATACAAAAAAAATGTCAAAAGCTTTAGCAATGCCTAGAAACTAAGTGAAGTCTTTAAGTCTATTAGTCTATTTGGTACAACACAGACCCTTCCTGGATCAGAACGTCACTCCAAACTGAATGAAAGAGCCAGGAGGAAACTGGTCAGAGAGGCTACCAAGAGGCCTACAGCAACTCTGAAGCAGTAGCAGGAATTTATGACAAAGAGTTGTCATTGTGTGCATGTGAAAACAATATCACAAATTCTCCACAAATGTGGCTTGTATGGGAAGATTGCAATAAAAAGACACTCCTCAAGAAAGGCCACATGCAGTCACGACTGAGCTTTGCAAAAAAGCACCTTTAAGGTTCTGAGGCCGCATGAAAAAAGGTGTTATGGTCAGATTAGACTAAAATGTAATTATTTGGCCTCAACACCAAACGATATGTCTGGTGGAAATCCAATACAGCTCACCATCCAAATAACACCATTCCTACAGTAAAGCATGGAGGTGGTTATACCCTGTTATGTTGGTGTTTCTCTGCAGCAGGGACTGGAGCACTTGTCAGGATAGAAGGAAAAATGGATGAGGCAAAATACCGTCAAATTCTTGAGGAAAATCTGCTGCCCTCTGCCAGAAAGATGTCAACGGGAAAAAGGTTTACCTTCGAACATGACAATGACTCAAAGCACACAGCAAAAATGATCCCACAGTGGTTGAAGGAGAAAAGGGTGAATGTCCCTGCATGGCCATGTCAGAGCCCAGAATTAAACCTCATTGAAAATCTGTGGAATGACTTGAAGACTGCAGTTGTCTAGATGTGCCAAGTTAGAAAGTTAGTAGAGACATATCCCAACAGACTAAAGGCTGTAATTAAAGCAAAAGGTGGTTCTACGAAATGCTAACACGGGGGGGGGGGGGGGGTGATCCTTTTTCCAACTCAGTGATTCTGTTTTTTTTTTTTTTTTCTGACATGTTGGTGTTATATCTTTCACTTGGATGTTATAAGTTACACTGATTCAATACAGCTGGATTAAACAAAAACTGTGTCTGTCTTCATTTCAGACTGCAAGGCATCAAAATGTGATTATTTTAAAGGGGAGCGATTCTTTTCTATACCCACTATATTTCACAGCATTGAGGACATTACTGATCCTGACCAAATCTCCAACTCCATTTGCAGAAAAATAAAAAATTCAAACGTGCAGCGCTTCTGTGCGTAAATGAATCAAAAGATACGTGAATAAAAAGATAAATGTCCCTGTTTTGCATAAAGCGACAAAGGTAGTTAGAACCCAATGTGCAACTATGCATGACAGGTGTATCTTATAATGAAAATCACTCGTGAGTGAACAAAAGAGGGATTTAACAATTTATATTGATGAGATAGTCCAGCAATCAGGTGGATCATAATCTCATAAAGTGTAAATCAAGAGTAGAAGTGTGATAAAACAAACTACCATGTGCACTGTGAGTAACCAGTGTATGAACACCTCTCACTGAACTACACTGTGTCCTCTTAAACCATGTTGTGATACAGTGTTGTATGTGGACCAACAGGACAAGTCATGCGTATAAAAGTTTAAACGCATACAAAATGTGATAGATGAAAATATATAAAATTAACTGAAACTGGAGGACAGTCTGTTACAGCGTCCCAAGGTATAATAGCACAAAATAAATATTCAGGTGGAATTGACGCCAACCTAATCAGCCATATAAAACTAAACTGGTGTTCATATGAGGCTTGGCAGAGAAACAAAACATATATTCACATGTGCATCAGACAACCTTCTGTAAGGAATAGAGTTATACACCGGTTAGCTCTCTAGGAGGAATGCAGTGTCTGAATATAGGGCAATTCAGTTATGCGATTTGTGAAAAAAATCGCATCAAAGTAACAGGGATTCCAAAAAGAGTCGTAAACTGTGATAATGTGATTATAGAATTATGCAGTATACTCCCAAGAAGGATGTCATATATGACTGTAACTTTAACCTGAATGTGCGATTCCTGAAGAATCGCAAAACATAAAAAAACGCAGCACAACCTATGAAATTGTGAAATAAACAATAAACAATAAAACAGATGTAATAGGTAGAACGCTATCCTCTGAGGAGAAGACTCCTCAAATCTGTGGCCAACCAAGCTCTAATAAGTGCAGAAAAAAGTGGTTAGATCCGCAAAAAGTGGCACTCGCAATGTGTCTCACTGTTAATGCTGCACTATATTCCACAATTAATATTATACAGGTCCAATGTGACATATATGATAAAATTAGTGCAAAGTTCTGTGAGCAAAAACACAGGATGGCAGAGAAGACACTGCAGTGATACAGTTCCCAGAGGATAACAGATGATAATAATCAATTCTGAATTCCCGCTGATTCACTCTTCTCTAAGACAATCTTTCTTTGGTTGTAAAAACATGGAGTGGTGAAGGTACCCTTACCAGATCAGGTGGACTCACAGACCTCTCGGTGGTGAGTCAAACGAGCGTATACCGGACCCACCGGATGGCGTAGGATAGTAGTGCAGGTGATCGTGTCCCCTGGACGGTTTTTCCTTTTTCTCAGGTAACAAGTACCTTTAATACTCACCCCCAGCGAGATGTCCAATTCCCAGAAGGGGGGTGGGAGAAACTTTTTGGTGGCGCTCTCTGGCGTAGATGGCTCAAAAGGAGAAAGAGAAAAGAAGGAGACAGCTCCTCATAGTGTAACTCCAAAGCAGGAAGTTTTTATTCTTGGATTTTTCAATCTCAATAAAAATAATATAAAAAAAAGTTTTTTCTAAAATAGGCGCAAAAATAAAATCTGAGTGGCTTAGGCAAGCATTTAACCCTACATGTTTCACCTACATAGGCTTCAACTGGGGTACACTATGAGGAGCTGTCTCCTTCTTTTCTCTTTCTCCTTTTGAGCCATCTACGCCAGAGAGCGCCACCAAAAAGTTTCTCCCACCCCCCTTCTGGGAATTGGACATCTCGCTGGGGGTGAGTATTAAAGGTACTTGTTACCTGAGAAAAAGGAAAAACCGTCCAGGGGACACGATCACCTGCACTACTATCCTACGCCATCCGGTGGGTCCGGTATACGCTCGTTTGACTCACCACGAGAGGTCTGTGAGTCCACCTGATTTAAGGGTACCTTCACCACTCCATGTTTTTACAACCAAAGAAAGATTGTCTTAGATAGCGGGAATTCAGAATTGATTATTATCATCTGTTATCCTCTGGGAACTGTATCACTGCAGTGTCTTCTCTGCCATCCTGTGTTTTTGCTCACAGAACTTTGCACTAATTTTATCATATATGTCACCTTGGACCTGTATAATATTAATTGTGGAATATAGTGCAGCATTAACAGTGAGACACATTGCGAGTGCCACTTTTTGCGGATCTAACCACTTTTTTCTGCACTTATTAGAGCTTGGTTGGCCACAGATTTGAGGAGTCTTCTCCTCAGAGGATAGCGTTCTACCTATTTTATTGTTTATTGTTTATTTCACAATTTCATAGGTTGTGCTGCGTTTTTTTATGTTTTGCGATTCTTCAGGAATCGCACATTCAGGTTAAAGTTACAGTCATATATGACATCCTTCTTGGGAGTATACTGCATAATTCTATAATCACATTATCACAGTTTACGACTCTTTTTGGAATCCCTGTTACTTTGATGCGATTTTTTTCACAAATCGCATAACTGAATTGCCCTATATTCAGACACTGCATTCCTCCTAGAGAGCTACCCGGTGTATAACTCTATTCCTTACAGAAGGTTGTCTGATGCACATGTGAATATATGTTTTGTTTCTCTGCCAAGCCTCATATGAACACCAGTTTAGTTTTATATGGCTGATTAGGTTGGCGTCAATTCCACCTGAATATTTATTTTGTGCTATTATACCTTGGGACGCTGTAACAGACTGTCCTCCAGTTTCAGTTAATTTTATATATTTTCATCTATCACATTTTGTATGCGTTTAAACTTTTATACGCATGACTTGTCCTGTTGGTCCACATACAACACTGTATCACAACATGGTTTAAGAGGACACAGTGTAGTTCAGTGAGAGGTGTTCATACACTGGTTACTCACAGTGCACATGGTAGTTTGTTTTATCACACTTCTACTCTTGATTTACACCTTATGAGATTATGATCCACCTGATTGCTGGACTATCTCATCAATATAAGTTGTTAAATCCCTCTTTTGTTCACTCACGAGTGATTTTCATTATAAGATACACCTGTCATGCATAGTTGCACATTGGGTTCTAACTACCTTTGTCGCTTTATGCAAAACAGGGACATTTATCTTTTTATTCACTTATCTTTTTATTCACGTATCTTTTGATTCATTTACGCACAGAAGTGCTGCACGTTTGAATTTTTTATGTTTTGCACAATTGGGTCTGATTGTCGTGCCAGCAGCTAGATATACTTTTAGTTTGGCGCAGTATTTTCCTTTACATTTTGTTTCCATTTGCAGAAAGGCAGCCCCAAACATGCAAGGAACCTCCACCATGCTTCACTGTTGCCTGCAGAAACTCATTATTGTACCGCTCTCCAGGCAAATAAACTGCCTCCTGCTACAGCCAAATATTTAACATTTTGACTCATCAGTCCAGAGCACCTGCTGCCTTTTTTTCTGCATCCCAGTTCCTTTGTTTTTGTGCATAGTTGAGATGCTTAGCCTTGTTTTCATGTCTGAGGTATAGCTTTTTGATTGCATTTCTTCCACGAAGACAACTTCTGGGCAGACTTCTTCAGGCAGCGGATGGGTGTACCTGGGTGCCACTGATTTATGACAGTTTTGTGCTGATGGCACTACTGGACAGCTTCTAATGTCAAAGGAAAGTATAAAGTAAGCATGATGTGTCTTTCTTCTGCTGCATTAAGTTTACTTGGCCGACCATGGCATCTGTGGTTCTCAGTGTTGCCCAATGAATGGTGTCCTCAATGCTAAGAAATACAGGCAAATACCGTATTTTCCGCTCCATAAGACGCACTTTTTCCCCCCCAAAAAAGGGGGGGGGAAATGTCTGTGCGTCTTATGGAGCGAATACTGACCAGCAGAGCCGCTAATAGGGGGTTTGTTTCGGTGACAGAACGATGCCCTATGCATCCCTCTGCCCCAGCTAAATCCTGTTTCTCCCGTCTTCAGCTGCTAGAGGGAGAGAAACAAAAGGCATTGTTTTTTAATTAACATTGGCATTCACGTGTAAATTGTGCGAGTATTGTTATGCAAATGAGGTCGGCCGCCACGATTCATATGCAAATCACTCTCCATCCTCTGCATGCCACCCACCAGGTGAGCATAGGAGGCATGTAGAGGTAATCCAAAAGGAGGGGCTTGAGGTGCACAGGTGAGCAGAGGAGGTGATCAGTCAGAGCAGTGGCGGCTGGTGCTCAAAATTTTTGGGGGGGCGCAAACACCACTGTGCCCCAAATGCTGCCACTGTTCCCATCTAACGCTGCCACTGTGCCCCAAATGCTGCCACTGTGCCCCAAGTGCTGCCACTGTGCCCCAAATGCTGCCACTGTGCCAATTTAATGCTGCCACTGTGCCCCAAGTGCTGTCACTGTGCCTCAAATGCTGCCACTGTGCCCATTAAATGCTGCCACTGTGCCCATTAAATGCTGCCAATGTGCCCCAACTGCTGCCACTGTGCCCCAACTGCTGCCACTGTGCCCCAAGTGCTGCCTTCCAATGTGCCCCAAGTGCTGCCAATGTGCCCCCCACCCGCCATCTGCCCGGCACTTACCTTGTCTCTAGTGTGCAGCAGGTGACCACGGCAGGTGGCGCGCAGTGTCCTGTGTCCTCATTGCGACCCGATATCTTCTCCCGCGCTCCTCCTGTCTTCTGCAGTGATTGGACGCCTAGGCATCCAATCACAGCGCCTGTGACTTCAGCCAGTCAGGTGACAGGTAACACAGACCCGGCAACCTGATTGGCTGAGAGGCGGGTCAGTGTTAGGCTGGCCATACATTATACAACTTTTGTCTATAGATTTCCTTTAGATTTACCAAAACCATATAATATGAGGTCAAATCTAAACACTTTCAATTTGTATGCAAGGCGGGTCAGTGTTAGGGAAGCAATGTATTCGCTTCTCTAACAAAACACTGTGTAAACAGCGAACGCACAGCATTGCGCCGCTGTTTACACTTTTGGAAGCCTATTAGAGCCCACTGCTCTAATCAGGATGCCTATTCGAGCTGATAGCTCTAATTGGGCGCTTCCAAAGAAACCCTGCCGCTGTAATTCAGATGCCCGGCACCCGACAAGGGGCCGGACACCTGAATAGGGGGTGGCAGCGGTGACAATAGATAGATTCATGCAATGCATGAATCTATCTATTGGTGATAGAGCGGTGCAGGAGAGTGGGGGCGGCGCTCCTGCGCCCTCTATGGACACACCGCCACTGAGTCAGAGGTGAGCAGAGGTGGTGTACAGAGATGCAGAGTTGAATGGGTTGGAGTGCAGAGGTTAGCAGAGTAGGGGTTTGAGGGACAGAGGTTAGCAGATGATGAGTTAGAGGGGTAGAGTTTTACTGAGAGGGAGATACGAATGCAGAGATTAGCAAAGAGATGAGGGAGTTTACTGTAAATACACCTGTTATATGGTTAGTCACTGTAAATGTCTCAATTACATTGGTGGTTGATGTAAATACAGTGGTGTGAAAAAGTGTTTGCCCCCTTCCTCATTTCCTGTTCCTTTGCATGTTTGTCACACTTAAGTGTTTCGGAACATCAAACCAATTTAAACAATAGTCAAGGACAACACAAGTAAACACAAAATGCAATTTGTAAATGAAGGTGTTTATTATTAAAGGTGAAAAAAAATCCAAACCATCATGGCCCTGTGTGAAAAAGTGATTGCCCCCCTTGTTAAAACATACTATAACTGTGGTTGTCCACACCTGAGTTCAATTTCTCTAGCCACACCCAGGCCTGATTATTGCCACACCTGTTCACAATCAAGGCATCACTTAAATAGGAGCTGCTTGACACAGTAAGGTCCACCAGAAGATCCTTAAAAGCTACACATCATGCCGAGACCCAAAGAAATTCAGGAACAATTGAGAAAGAAAGTAATTGAGATATATAAGTCTGGAAAGGGTTATAAAGCCATTTCCAAAGCTTTGGGAATCCAGCGAACCACAGTGAGAGCCATTATCCACAAATGGCGAAGACATGGAACAGTGGTGAACCTTCCCAGGAGTGGCCGGCCGCCCAAAATTACCCCAAGAGCGCAGCGACGACTCATCCAAGAGGTCACAAAAGACCCCACAACAACGTCCAAGGAACTGCAGGCCTCACTTGCCTCAGTTAAGGTCAGCGTTCATGCCTCCACCATCAGGAAAAGACTGGGCAAAAATGGCCTGCATGGCAGAGTTCCAAGGAGAAAACCACTGCTGAGCAAAAAGAACATCAAAGCTCGTCTCAATTTCTCCACAACACATCTTGATGATCCCCAAGACTTTTGGGACAACATTCTGTGGACCGATGAGACAAAAGTGGAACTCTTTGGAAGGTGTGTGTCCAAGTATATCTGGCGTAGAAGGAACACTGCATTTCAGAAAAAGAACATTATACCAACAGTAAAATATGGTGGTGGTAGTGTGATGGTCTGGGGCTGTTTTGCTGCTTCAGGACCTGGAAGACTTGCCGTGATAAAAGGAACTATGAATTCTGCTGTCTACCAAGAGATCCTGAAGGAGAATGTCCGACCATCTGTTCGTGTACTCAAGCTGAAACGAACTTGGGTTCTGCAGCAGGACAATGATCCTAAACACACCAGCAAGTCCACCACCGAATGGCTGAAGAAAACAAAATGAAGACTTTGGAGTGGCCTAGCCAAAGTCCTGACCTGAATCCTATTGAGATGTTGTGGTATGACTTAAAAAGGCCGTTCATGCTCGAAAAACCTCTAATGTAACTGAATTAGGACAATTCTGCAAAGATGAGTGGGCCAAAATTCCTCCAGGACGCTGTAAAAGCCTCATTGCACGTTATCGCAAACGCTTGGTTGCAGTTGTTGCTGCTAAGGGTGGCCCAACCAGTTATTAGGTTTAGGGGGCAATCACTTTTTCACACAGGGCCATGATGGTTTGGATTTTTTTTCACCTTTAATAATAAACACCTTCATTTACAAATTGCATTTTGTGTTTACTTGTGTTGTCCTTCACTATTGTTTAAATTGGTTTGATGTTCCGAAACACTTAAGTGTGACAAACATGCAAAGGAACAGGAAATGAGGAAGGGGGCAAACACTTTTTCACACCACTGTACTCCTGTTGTGTTGGGGTCAGTGTAAATGTCCCAGTTACATTGGGGATCAGTGTAGAGTGCCCCCTTATATTGGTTATCAGTGTAGAAATATTATTTAGTTCAACAATTGGTTCAGATTTTTTTTTTCATATTTCCCTCCTCTAAAACCTAGGTGCGTCTTATGGGCAGGTGCGTCTTATGGAGCGAAAAATACGGTACATAATGCCATACCATCAGGGAGACATGCGATTGGCCCCAAATGTATTCTGCAGCAGGACAATGACCCCAAACATACAGCCAATGTCATTAAGAACTAATTTTAGTGTAAACAAAAACAAGGAGTCCTAGAAGTGATAGTTAGGCCCCAACAGAGACCTGGTTTTAGCATCATCAGGTTTGTCTGGTATTACATGAAGACACAGAAGGATTTGAGGAAGCATTCCTCCACAGAGATCTGTTAGTTTTCCAAGATGTTTGGAACAACCTACCTGCCGAGTTCCTTCAAAAACTGTGTGCAATTGTATCTAGAAGAATTAAAGCTGGTTTGAAGTCAAATGTAGTCACAACAAATATTGATCAGATTTAGATTTTTCTTTTCACTCACTTTGTATTTTGTAAATTGATTAAAATAAACAATTAAAATAAATATTTTTTAAAGCATTCTTACTTTACAGCATTTCTTCACATCTGCCTAAATCAATTGCATAGTACTGTATGTGTAGTTATATATATATATATATATATATATATATATATATATATATATATATATATATATGTAGCACTGACCCCCGAAGGAGCTGCTGAATTTTAATTGGGCTTGCCGTCCCTTTACTGTTCCACCATATCCGTCATAGGGGTCCCATTAAAGACTTCTTTCCACAGATTTTAGCTCCGACACATAGTCTCTTTTTCCAATGCTTTATTTAAGAAAGACACCTGCAATAGAGGGATGAAGGGTTCAGGGGAATTCAGGTACCTTTGAATTGCAGATCAGGAATACTTTCTTTGATCCAGAGGGCAACAGCTCCACAACTGGATTCAGCAACCACCGGATAGGCCTCTCTCACTGACCGAGCAGCCGATGCGATGCTCGGTCATAGTCTCTGCCACAGACTTTAAGATTTGGTATGACCGTTACTCAATCCTCTGCCACAGGATTGGGTAATTGTGAACAATACAATAAAATGAAAAAATGTGCAAATTAGCGTTTTTCTCAAAAAATTGTAGCAGCACTATTGTTTGAACCTCAAAGTCCAATGTGAAATTAAAATATAAATAGTAGATTCTCCCACAGTTTCAGTCCGTGTTTGAAATAAATAAATAAATTAATAAATAAATAAATTATCTAATAGTCTCAATCCGTGTTCCAAATATATAAATGAAAAAAAAATTAATCCACGTGAAATTGTATAGATGAATAAACAGTTCTCCAACTGTGACAGGTCTAAAAGATGTGTAAAACAGTTCTATGCAGATAATATGTAGCCAATCTGAGCCATCCACCAAAGACTTCACCACGTGCGATGATCGTCCCCTTTTGGGGGTACACTCACCAGATACATAAAATATACAAGCCTGTAGTCATCATCAGTATATCCGCCTTTCCTCCAACATCACCAAACCAATTCTCCAACAGCGCGGGTATTGATCATATATGGAAAAGAATATTGGTCCACATAGTGTAATACTGCATATAAATTTAATTATTAAAAATTCACCCCCCTATACAAAAAGTTCCCTCAGTAAGTTCAGCGTACCATAAAACAATAATAACGGGCAAATGTAAAACTGTGTACTGTACCTGAGCTTCTCTCCCCGCCGGAAATAGTGCAAACAGTTCCGCTGTGTACAGCAGCGGCGTTCTTCCTGTTCAGGCCTGTGGAGCGCAAGCTTGGACCACACACGTCACTACGTCACTTCCGGTTGACCTACGCCCAGGAAGTGACGTAGTGACGTGTGCGGTCCAAGCTTGCGCTCCACAGGCCCGAACAGGAAGAACGCCGCTTCTGTACACAGCGGAACTGTTTGCACTATTTCCGGCGGGGAGAGAAGCTCAGGCACAGTACACAGTTTTACATTTGCCCGTTATTATTGTTTTATGGTACGCTGAACTTACTGAGGGATTAACACGGACTGAAACTGTGGGAGAATCTACTATTTATATATTTATTTCACATTGGACTTTGAGGTTCAAACAATAGCGCTGCTAAAAAAATTTGAGAAAAGCGCTAATTTGCAAATTTTTTCATTTTATTGTATTGTTCACCATTTCATTTTATTTAAGCGGCTGCTGTATTAATGTATGTATAGGGTCTACCATACAATCACATTGTGGAAATTTTTGGCTCACCATAACTTAATTTCCTTTATTTATTTATATTCATTCATATCACTTATAATTAGCACATTGGGATTTTAGTCACTTTTAATCTCACATATCGCATAAATTTCATCATCCTTCTAGCGCAGAGCGGTGTTTACTTAGTAGGGCGGCATTAACAAACACCTTATTTACATAGGATTGGGTAATTAGTGACTTTTTGCAATATCAAGGCTTGATCACATAGTACTAGTTCCCTTCTTCCAAACCTACGGTACTGTGTGGTAGGTGACCCGGGATACATCCTCCAACTGAGTCTCCAGGCTCTTCTAGAGGCACTGCCCTTGTTGCGCAGTCCTCTCCTAAAAAGTCCTGCCCTGGATCCTCCAGTCTCTCATCTTTTTCCCGCAGGCAAGACAGCACAGGACAAACTACATTTTTATTTATAGCGTCTGTATTGAAAATACCAGCGCTACATATAAATATATATATATATATATATATATATATATATATATATATACACATTGTTACGTACCTGGACGTAGAGCCTGACTTGTAGGAGAAGACCTCTCATACAGCGCTGGTTCACGGTCCACTGGAGTGGGAACAGTGGTCACGTGAGCACAGTGGGGTAGGAGTGCCTGGTTGTAGAGGGATGGAGTTGAGATCAACTAGGAAGTCCTCCGGAAGGTTCCGTATACAGATGCAGGGTGTAAGTCTGTAGGTGGTGAAGCTGGATACGGCAGAACCAGGCAGCAGGTGGATAGGCAGATGGGAATTAGCAAGGCAAGGTCAAACAGTCCGGTTGGCAATAGTAGATCAATCAGATGATAGGAGCAGGCAATGGCGGAGTCGGTAGGCAGGCAGGAGTCGGTAACCAGAAGCAGATGAAGACAAGGTCAGACAAGCCGGGTCGAGCAGGAGAAGGCAGAGTAGTCCAAAACAGAGCCGGTTCGATAACGGGAATCACAGGTTCAGATCAGGTTTCAGATGGCTGACAATCAGGAAGCTGAGACAACACAGCACTGACTGAGTGTCACTGCTGGGCTTTTAAAGCCCGTTTTGGCGCCAATTGTGCTCTCGCGCATGCGCACATGCACGCGCGCGCTAACGTGCACGCGCCGCCGCGCGCGCTAACGTGCACGCGCACGCTAACGTGCACGCGCGCACGCGCGCCGCGCGCCCGTGTGTGCACGAAGAGCCCGGAAACGCCTGGTAAGTCCATGACATTGCCCCCCCACAAGGGGCAGCCTCCGGATGCCCAGGCGACTTGCTTTTTCAGGGTGAGAAGTCAAGTAGGTACGAACTAAACGTTTAGCATGTATGTTACTGTCCGGTTCCCAGGAATTACTCTCTGGGCCGTACCCTTTCCATTTGACCAAAAATTGTACTTGCCCGTGTCTTTTCCTACAATTGAGGATCGCCTCCACCTCATATTCCTGGTCACCATCCACTAGAACAGGTTCAGGCGGGCCGGTTCCTCTGTCAGGGAAGGGATTAGGCACAGCAGGTTTCAACAAGGACACGTGAAATACTGGGTGAACTTTAAGAGAGTCAGGCAAAGACAGTTCATAAGCAACTTCATTAATTTTCCTCTTGATAGGAAAAGGTCCCATAAATTTAGGTGCAAGCTTCTTAGAGGGACAAATCAGTTTAATGTTGTCTGTAGATAGCCATACCTGATCTCCCGTTTGCATAACCAGTTCCCCCCTTTCTTTTTTGGTCGAAGTTTTTCTTACTGTCCGCCTGGGCCTTGGACACGGCTTCTTGTAGCACCCGGTTGTTGCGGTTGAGGAATTCTATCGTCTCTTGGACTGCCGGAACTGGAGATTCTGAAACAAAATCTGGTAAAAAGGTTAGGTGAAAACCATAGTTGGAAAAGAAGGGGGACTGGTTAGTGGCTGAGTGACTGGTATTATTATAGGCGAATTCCGCTAAAGGCAGTAGGGAAACCCAATTGTCCTGTGAAAAGGAAGTAAAGCATCTGATGTATTGCTCGAGGGTTTGGTTGGTCCTCTCTGTCTGCCCGTTGGTTTGAGGGTGATAGGCCGAGGAGAGGGCCAGCTCGATCTTCAAGATTTCACAAAGTGCTTTCCAAAAGAGTGAGGTAAACTGTACCCCCCTGTCAGAGACTATATTTGCAGGTACTCCGTGTAGTCTGATGATCTCCTTGATGAACACACGGGCCGTTTCTGCATCAGATGGGGTTCCCTTTAAGGGCACGAAGTGGGCCATTTTAGATAGGCGGTCCACAACCACGAAAATGGCTGTGCACCTCTCAGAGCGGGGTAATTCGACTATAAAGTCCATAGCAATCATTTTCCAAGGTCTGTCCGGTACAGGTAGAGGTTTCAGCAAGCCCCAGGCTCGGTTCCTTGAAGTCTTGTTCCGTATGCAGACAGGACAGGAACTGACGTATCTCCCACAAAATTCCTTTAGGTTGGGCCACCAAAATGTACGTTGTACAAGTTCAAGAGTCTTCCGGACCCCAAAATGCCCTGCTAAAGGATGGTCATGAAGCAGTGTTAGTACCTTAACTCGGATACTCTCTGGAACAAAGATTTGACTTCCTTTCCATAGCAAGCCGTCTCGTGATGTCAAGGTGATTCCTGGGGGCCTTGAAGAATGGGTAGAAGCTTCTTTGATTAGAGATAAGAGGTCTGTTTGTAAAAGCAAGAAGTTACTTGTGGATAAAATCGTGTCAGGAACAGGTGAGTCCTTCGGATTGTCATGCATGCGTGACAGTGCGTCAGGTTTGATGTTTTTTGATCCAGGCCGATAAGTGATGTGGAAACAGAAGCGGGTGAAAAATAAGGCCCAACGAGCTTGTCGGGGTCTCAAGCGTTTGGCAGATCTCAGGTATTCTAAGTTTTTATGGTCGGTATATATTAATACCGGATGGACCGCGCCCTCTAACAGATACCTCCACTCTTCCAATGCGGTTTTGATGGCCAGAAGTTCCCGATCCCCTACGTCATAATTTCTCTCAGCTGGAGATAACTTTCGAGAGAAGAATCCTACAGGGTGTATCAAGTCCTCCTTTCCCTGTCTTTGAGAAATGACCGCTCCCACCGCTACTTCGGATGCGTCTACTTCTAATAAAAAGGGCAGGGATGGATTAGGATGGCTGAGAATTGGGGCTGATGTAAAAAGTCTCTTAAGTTTCTCAAATGCATCCTGAGCCTCCGAACTCCAATGGAACCTGACGTGTTGTTGGGTCAATCGTGTAATAGGTGCGATGATGGCAGAGAATCCTTTGCTAAACTTTCTATAAAAATTTGCGAAGCCTATGAAGCGTTGTATGCCTTTTTTATCTACTGGTGCGGGCCAGTCTAAAACGGCAGACACTTTTTGGGGATCCATTTTAATACCGGTTGAGGAGATTATTAAGCCCAAAAATTGAATCTCTCGTTGCTCGAACTCACACTTTTCTGCCTTTGCATACAGTCCATGTAGGCGAAGACGGTCAAGAACTCTGCAAACGTGTTCCCGGTGCTGGCTGAGTGATTCAGAAAAAAACAAAATATCGTCCAAATAAACAATTACAAAAACATCTAAGAAATCCCTGAATACATCGTTAACAAGATGTTGAAAAGTGGCAGGTGCATTACATAGACCGAAGGGCATGACCAGGTATTCATAATGTCCGAACCGTGTTCGGAACGCCGTCTTCCACTCATGCCCAGCCCGGATGCGGACCAGATTGTAGGCCCCTCTTCGGTCAAGTTTTGTGAAAATAGTAGCAGACCTTAGTTTCTGGAATAATTTGGGTATTAGGGGCAGCGGGTAACGGTTCTTGACCGTGATTTTATTTAGTTCCCGATAGTCCACACACGGGCGGAGAGTTTGATCCTTCTTGGTCACAAAAAATATTCCAGCACCAGCTGGAGAGGTGGACGGGCGGATGAACCCCTTTTCCAGGTTTTCGTTGATGTAAACCTTTAATGCTTCCTGTTCTTTTTCAGATAAGGGGAAAATGCGCCCAAAGGCAATTTCAGCCCCGGGTAGAAGTTCAATTGGACAATCGTATGATCGATGAGGTGGAAGAGAGTCTGCTCCCTTCTTGCTGAATATGTCAAGGAACCCCTGATACGGTTCGGGTACTGATTGACGTAAGTTCTGATCAATGTCCATGCAAAACAAGGTGACAGGTGATTGAGTAGATTCGTGTTGACAGTGTTCTTGGCAGTAGGGGGACAAGAACCTGATCTCTCTGGTAGTCCAATTGATGGAGGGATTATGGGCCTGAAGCCAGGGAATGCCCAGAATGATTGGGAACAACGGGGAAGAGATGACGTCAAGGATCAGGAGCTCCTTATGTTGGGAGGAAGAGGTGACAGGTAACGGGAAAGTCTCTTGGGTCACCTGCCCAGAGCTGATGCGAGAGCCATCGGCCAAGAAGACTGAAAGTCGGTGGGTCTTGTTCCGTAAGGGGATGTTGTGTTGGCTGACGAAGGCGGAGTCGATGAAGCAGCTGCATGCTCCGGAATCAATAATTGCCTTCACTGGAATTGTCCTTCCTTGAAGCTGTAATGAAAGAGGGAGAGCAATGTGGGTTGTGTTAGCAGATAATGCTGAAAGACTGGCAGGAACAGAGGAGGAGCACTTACGCATCTTGACTGGGCAATTGCGCACGTAATGTCCTGTTGCCCCACAGTACAGGCAGAGGTTCAGTTGATGGCGACGCGTGCGCTCTTCTGGGGTTAAGGTGGGTCGGATCAATCCCAACTGCATCGGCTCGGAGGTATCAGGCACCGAGCTGGTTGGTTGAAGTTTGGGTGGAGGTAGGTAGCGGGCAGCAGGAATTGGAGCCTTAGCAGTCATCCAAGTAGGGCGGTTATGTTGAAAAGACCGTTCAGTGCGACGTTCCCGAAGGCGGCGATCAATCTGGATTGTTAGGGTGATTAAAGCCTCAAGAGTATCAGGTATGCCTAACCGGGCCAGTTCATCTTTTAGTCCTTCTGATAGGCCCATGCGGAACTGATGCCGAAGAGCTGCATCATTCCATTGAGTGTCTGCACTCCAGCGTCTAAAGTCTGAGATGTATTCCTCGGTCGCCCGGCGACCCTGCTGGAGCGTGGTTAAGGTGGCTTCTGCTGTGGCTACCCGTTCAGGGTCTTCATAAAGCTGGGACATAGCTTCGAAGAAGGCCGTTAGTGACTGAATCAAAATAGAGTCCTCTTCGAGAAGTCGGTGTGCCCAGATCTGTGGTTCTCCTAACAGCAGGGAGACCACAAACCCCACTTTAGTGGCTTCAAGTGAAAAAGTCCGGGGTTGCAGGGCGAAATAAAGCTGACAAGCGCTGCGGAAGGCCCGGAATTTAGTTCGGTCCCCTGAAAACCTCTCAGGTATAGGGACCCTTGGTTCAGGTGGAAGCATAACGACAGAAGGAGAGGAAGCAGCCTGAGCAGGGGCGGCAACGGGACCAGGAGCCACGTGTATGGGGTTGATGCTGTTCTGAACTTGACCCTCCAATCTGGTGTAACCGTCTTGTAAGGATTTTACGGCCTGGGTGAGGGCTGACAGGTGTGAGCAGATATCTGTCATGGGGGGGGTCTCTCCTGCAGGCTCAGTCATGGCTGTGTTGTACTGTTACGTACCTGGACGTAGAGCCTGACTTGTAGGAGAAGACCTCTCATACAGCGCTGGTTCACGGTCCACTGGAGTGGGAACAGTGGTCACGTGAGCACAGTGGGGTAGGAGTGCCTGGTTGTAGAGGGATGGAGTTGAGATCAACTAGGAAGTCCTCCGGAAGGTTCCGTATACAGATGCAGGGTGTAAGTCTGTAGGTGGTGAAGCTGGATACGGCAGAGCCAGGCAGAAGGTGGATAGGCAGATGGGAATTAGCAAGGCAAGGTCAAACAGTCCGGTTGGCAATAGTAGATCAATCAGATGATAGGAGCAGGCAATGGCGGAGTCGGTAGGCAGGCAGGAGTCGGTAACCAGAAGCAGATGAAGACAAGGTCAGACAAGCCGGGTCGAGCAGGAGAAGGCAGAGTAGTCCAAAACAGATCCGGGTCGATAACGGGAATCACAGGTTCAGATCAGGTTTCAGATGGCTGACAATCAGGAAGCTGAGACAACACAGCACTGACTGAGTGTCACTGCTGGGCTTTTAAAGCCCGTTTCGGCGCCAATTGCGCTCTCGCGCATGCGCACATGCACGCGCGCGCCGCCGCGCACGCTAACGTGCACGCGCGCGCGCCCGCCGCGCGCCCATGTGTGTACGAAGAGCCCGGAAACGCCTGGTAAGTCCATGACACACATAAATATCTATATATACACACATACATTACATAGTTACATAGTAGGTGAGGTTGAAAAAAGACTCAAGTCCATCAAGTCCAGTGATTATATGTCACTATTACATTGTATATCCCTGTATGTTACGGTCGTTCAGATGCTTATCTAATTGTTTTTTTAAACTATCGATGCCCCGTGCAGCGACCACCTCCTGTGGAAGGGAATTCCACATCCTTGCTGCTCTTATAGTAAAGAACCCTCTATGTAGTTTAAGGTTAAACCTTTTTCTTTTAATTTTAATCTAGTTAAACTCCCTTCCGCAAAAAAGTTTTATCCCTATTGTGGGGTTACCAGTATGGTATTTGTAATATGAAATCATATTCCCTCTCAAGCGTCCCTTCTCCAGAGAGAATAAGTTCAGTGCTCACAACCTTTCTTCATAACTAATATCCTCCAGACCCTTTATTAGCTTTGTTGCCCTTCTTTGTACCCGCTCCATTTCCAGTACATCCTTCCTGAGGACTGGTGCCCAGAACTGGACAGCATTCTCCAGGTGTGGCTGGACCAGAGTCTTGTAGAGTGGGAGAATTATTGCATTGTGTTTGAGCTTTGGGGTGCACACCTTAGTGCAATAGGCTGCACACACCTCCATTTGGGAGGTATGGTGGTAGATAGAGATGTCATAACTGGAATACATAGCTGAGAGTCAGGACAAGCAGCAGACAAGAGAGTATTCTTGTAAACACAGCCAAGAGTCAGAAACGGCAGCAGACAAAAGAGCAATTCAGTAAACATAGCCAGAGGTCAATCCAGAAGCAGACATTACAGGAACACACTTGCTGGGAAACGCTATCACAAGTACTGAGGCATAGGCTGATGATACTTAGGCCCCTTTCATACATGCAGACTGTTTGTCCATTTTCCATCCATCTATTGATGAATGAAAAACGGACATCAGTGAATCTCTATGAAAGAACAAATGTTAACGGATGATCATCCATTTACACCTGTTTTCATCCGCTCCGTCAACATCTGTTTTTCTGAATGGATCAAAGCCCTATTTTTCTTCTGTTAGAAAAATGAATCAGATGAAAAACAGATGTAAATGGACAAACTGTGTTTTTGCATGAAACAAATTGCTCCGGTGGCTAAGGACTCTAGCTGGCGGATGTAAAAACTGACTGAACAACGTACGTGTGAAAGGGCCTAATGCTGAATTCATACTGACTTGCAATAAAATGTAGGAAAAATGGATGTACTTTTCCATTCATTTTACACACGTTTTGATCTGCATTTCATTAAAATTACATGTTGCATTTTAACACAAAGCAACGCATTGTAGTGGGAACGGGACACATAACGGGACGTTATGTGTCCTGTTCACAATACAATGTGAGAATTTTTATGTGTTGACCTGCATTTTACACGTGCGCTAAAACGCAGATCACCTCAATTTAAAACACACATAAAATGGATGGAATCATACATCCATTTTCCATGTAAGTCAGTGTGAATTCAGCCTTAGGCTGGCCATACATGGTCAAATTTCAAAAGAATTTTCTTTTGAAAATCAGAAAATTTGTGCGTTTTGTTATCCGATGGTGCCACCATTGATTTCAAAATTCGGCCAACAAAGCCTTCAATTTCACCTCTTGTTGCTTAAGAAAAAAATGTCATTGCTGGGAATTTTTTCGATTACATTTCTCGCACGATTCTCCCATTATTTTTTTGAAAATTATTTTTATTTTGTTTTATACAAACATATTATAACAAGCCACACAAAGTAGGCTGCAACCGGCCACAAACTTGCCGGTATACTACATAAAAACAATACAACATAAACGTTATCACAGAAACTTGTGATACATCCCCCCCTAACTTTGGATTCTCCCATTATTGATTAGAAAATCATTTGTTTTTCAAAAAATTTCCAACATGTTTGATTACTCAAATTCAATGGCCGCACAAAAATCGGCTGTTGCTGCAGCCCACTAATGGTGCGGAATTCGAACGAAAACTCTTAGATAAGATTTGCGAAAGAAAATTCTTTCGAAATTCGACCCATGTATGGCCTGCCTTAAATAGGGCACCTCCTGAGCCACAGAAGAATCCCAGATCTAGAGGCGTGTGGCCAGATTCATTACCACACAACTGTGAAAGACATGGCTGCAGTCAGCAGCACAGACTACTAAACAGTGTGGCCAGATTCATTACAGCTAACTAGGATAGGGCTGCAGCTAGCAATGCAGGCTGCCTAGCATTGATCTGACTGAGAGGAATGTTCCCATGCTTGCAATAGGGCACAGGACCACTCCCCAAAAAGTTAAATAAATTGACCCATGATCCCCTGCCCCTATTTCTTCATCCAAATTTACACAGCATTATCAAAAAGTAATTTTCAAAATGTGCAAGACATTGAAAAAGACAAACACAAATGTCGCCTGGAAAAGACTCACTTCATAACTTAATTCCTGCGTAAATGACCTTCTACTGTCTGGCATTACAGTTGACTTCCTGAGAAGTGTATAGAACTTTTGCATCAGCATGTATATAAAAGCTAGAATGGTGATTTCCAAATTACATGGCACTAATGACTTTTTGATGCTCTGTATACCAAGCTTGGATCACATTCCACAGTATTTTGGGCATTGTAAACATTCCTCGTCTGCATCTAGGTACAACCTCCCACTTCTGCCTGGCAGCACTTGAGTCATTGGTTTGAATCCCAACCATGACTTTACCTGCATGGAGTTTGCATGTTTTTACTGTGGCTGCATGGGTTTACTCCAGGTACTCCTTTTTTTCCTCCATCACTCCAAAGACATGCTGGTAGGTTAATTGACTCCTGTCTAAATTGGACCTAGTATGTATGAATGTGAGTTAGAGATCTTAGATTGTGAGCTCCTTGCGGGCAGGGACTGAGGTGAATGAATAATATACGTGTGGCGCTACCCGCGAAGGAGCCGCTTGGTGAATTTGGATTCTCTAATCTCCGCCTCAACTCCAGGAATGACCTCAGCACCTCTGACATACCTGATTAAATAAAATGACTGCAAACACATTTAAGGACACATGTGGTAAATACCGTTATCCTGGCTGTGGATTATCACTAAAAATAGACACACACCTGGTAGCGATAAACAAGTTGAATATATTAGCACGGTTTAAAGCATATGGAAACTTACAACACTGTTAAACCTTGCTACAAATAACTAATACATTAGACAAGACAACCTTCAATATTTAGCAACTGCAGGTATGGAAAGGGCAGTAATCTATATCAGGGCCGGACTGGCCTACCGGGATACCGGGATATTTCCCGGTAGGCTGCCTGCCCTGGGGCCGCTTTGCGGCTGCAGTGCTCCCCTGAATCCCCTCTCTCCTGCTCCTTTGATCACGGTGCTGGCCGGGTCTGTGCTCTGCGGCCGCGCACCGCGCTGTAACGCGGTCCCGCCCCCCTAGACCGGCTAATGTGATAGTAGATAGAATCAGTGTTCCACCTATCACACGAGCCGGTCTATGGGGGCGGGACCGTGTTACAGCGCGGTGCGCGGCCGCAGAGCACAGACCCGGCCAGCGCCGTGATCACAGGAAGAGAGATGCCTGTGAGTACAGCCCTAAATGTGTGCCTGAATAGGGGGATCGGCAGGGGGGCGGCATATAGAGGAGATTATCTTTCTATATTCCTCCATGCAGCCGCTCAATGCTTGGAGGAGGGAGAGGAGGAGAATCAAGCATTCAGGGGCTGCATGGAGGAATATAGAAAGCTCATTTCCTCTATATGCAGCCCCACTGCTTTTCCTCCTATCCAAATTATTTTACTGCCCCCCCCTTCTCCTTGTGCTCCCCCCCAGTGCTCTCCTCCCCCACCACACTCTCCAGCCCCCCCCCCCACAGTTCTCTCAATCCTTGTTCTTTCTGCCTCCCCCTCTCTCCAGCTCTCCCCATCCTTCTCCAGCCCCCCCCCCCTGCTTCCTACCCCCCACAGTGCTCTCCAGCCCCCCCCCCCGTGTGCTCCCCACCCCCCACAGTGCTCTCTAGCTCTCCCCATCAGTCTCCAGACCCCACCCCAGTGCTCTCCACCCCCCACAGTGCTGTTCAGCCCCTGTTCTTTCTGCCCCCGGTGCTGTCCAGCCCCCCCACAGTGCTGCCCAGCCCCTCCGTGCTCCCCACCCCTGTTCTTTCTGACCCCCGGTGCTCTCCAGCTCCCACCCCAGTGCTCTCCACCCCCCACAGTGCTCTCTAGCCCCCCGTGCTTCCCACCCCTGTTCTTTCTACCCCCGGTGCTCTAAAGCCCCCACCCCAGTGCTCTCCACCCCTGTTCTTTCTGCCCCCGGTGCTGTCCAGCCCCCCCATGCTCCCCACCCCTGTTCTTTCTGCCCCCGGTGCTCTCAGCTCCCCCACAGTGCTGTCCAGCCCCCCCATGCTCCCTACCCCTGTTATTTTTGCCCATGTGCTCTTCAGCTCCCACCCCAGTGCTCCCCACCCCCCACAGTGCTCTCCAGCCCCCCGTGCTTCCCACCCCTGTTCTTTCTGCCCCGGTGCTCTCCAGTCCCCACCCCAGTGCTCACCACCCCTGTTCTTTCTGCCCCCGGTGCTCTCCAGCCCCCACCCCAGTGCTCTCCACCCCTGTTCTTTCTGCCCCCGGTGCTCTCCAGCCCCCCACAGTGCTGTCCAGCCCCCCCATGCTCCCTACCCCTGTTCTTTCTGTTCTTTCTGCCCCCGGTGCTCTCCAGCTCCCCCACAGTGCTGTCCAGCCCCCCCATGCTCCCCACCCCTGTTCTTTCTGCCCTTGTGCTCTTCAGCTCCCACCCCAGTGCTCCCCACCCCCCAAAGTGCTCTCCAGCCCCCCGTGCTTCCCACCCCTGTTCTTTCTGCCCCGGTGCTCTCCAGTCCCCACCCCAGTGCTCACCACCCCTGTTCTTTCTGCCCCCGGTGCTCTCCAGCCCCTACCCCAGTGCTCTCCACCCCTGTTCTTTCAGCCCCCGGTGCTCTCCAGCCCCCCACAGTGCTGTCCAGTCCCCCCGTGCTCCCCACCCCTGTTCTTTCTGCCCCCGGTGCTCTCCAGCTCCCACTCCAGTACTCCCCACCCCCCACAGTGCTCTCCAGCCCCCCCGTGCTCCCCACCCCCCACAGTGCTGTCCAGCCCCCCGTGCTTCCCACCCCTGTTCTTTCTGCCCCCAGTGCTCTCCACCCCTGTTCTTTCTGCCCCCGGTGCTCTCCAGCCCCCACCCCAGTGCTCTCCACCCCTGTTCTTTTTGCCCCCGGTGCTCTCCAGCCCCCACCCCAGTGCTCTCCACCCCTGTTCTTTTTGGCTCCCCCCCAGCACTCTCTCTCTCTCTCTCTTTTATATATATATATATATATATGTATATATAAAGCCCTATGTGATTTCATATCTGTCTTATCTATATATAATACACTCTTCAAATGTGCTTTAAAATGTATGGTTTTCCCTTTCATGAACCAGGAAATAATGACGTTATGCTGTTGCACTGGTATAATAACGCTGTGGGGCTGGTGTGAAATTTTTTCCAGGGCTGGATTTTATTCCCAGTCCGGCCCTGATCTATATGCCTTTAACACAGGCACTGAGAGGGAGGAGAGAAGACTTGTCAACTTCTCAGCTCCTTCTGGGCCTCAAACACCTTTGAGAGGCAAACACAAAACCAAAAGAAAAGTGTTACACAAGTACAGTAAGCACAGTTCTGCAATGTTGCAGGTCCTGAGGTGAAGAATACTAGTGTCTTCTGCCAGCAAATGGTGGGGCCCTTGTTTTAAGAGAAGGTTTAAGCAAACTTGCATGGAGCAGTAATCCTCTAGAATGTTCCATTAGGTAGAGATTTAAAAGGGCAAACTACTAGAGATGGCAGCTCCAAACAAGCATCCCGTGACACTAAAAAGGAAAATTGGTGTCTGCATGCAGTGTCAGTATGGTGTCAAGAAAGATGTTGGGTTTATACCAGCTCACCAGTCCTCAGATAACACAACGATAGTCCCAGGTGCAGGTTCAGGCTCCTGATGTTCCTAGCTATGTTGTAAGGCACTGGATCTCTTGCTGATGGCCAATTGAGATGACTGGTAGCAAAACTCACTAGGTGAACAGGAAGCGGCCGACCCGATACTGGGATAGGTATCTTGATCCCTCAAACGCATGGGTCGTCTCTGCTGAGCTGAGTTGTGCTGGGTTGCTGAGTAGGGTCCCTGGACTAAATAGTAGTGGACCACGTGTCTGTCTCTGCTCCTGGCTCCCCTCAGGCGTCCTCACTCCTCCATCTCCAGGCAACACTTTATTGGCAAAAAAATCTTGGCTTTCTCCCCCTCTGATGCTGTCATAGTCTCTCTGTCTCAGTCTCTTCAGTCTCAGTGGTTTTCCTCACACCTGTCACCTCACCACACTCTCTCTCTCTCTTCCTCTCTCTCTCTCTCAGACCGCTCTCCTTATTCTCCTCACAGACTCTATTTTCCAGGCTTCAGAATATCCCTCCTCCTCTGTTGGAGCACACAGTCCCTGGTGTCAGCGTGTGTCTCTCTCGTCACTCTGGCACCTCAGTTCCTTCCCCTCACACACTCCTCCTCTCCTCACTGTTAAGTGTCACTGTGTCCCAGCAAATTACTTTTTGAGCCTTGGTATCGCCCTCTCTTTTAAGCAATCTTCTCTCCTCTGTCTCCTGTCAGCACTCTCTCTTTCTTTTACCTCAGTACTTCCCTCTCTCTTTTGTCCCCTCAGCACTTCCTGAAACTCGCCTTTTTTCCAGTGTTCTCTGTCTCTCTCAGTTTTCTGGAAGGACCAGTCAGCGTCTCTTTCTCCATTTTGTGGCCAAAAGAAAAAATTGCATTACAACATGCCTGCTACAGACAGTATATACATTGTATATGTAAATTTTCAGTACTATATACAGTAGGTACCTCAAATAAATAGAACAATTCTGTAAACACAACGGAGTGTCCCCAAACAATTGCCCAAGATTCCAGATTGCCATAACAGCCACTACCAGGAAAAGTTTAAGCAAGAACATGTTCTTTACCCAGGGCTGTGGCCAAGCTCCACAACACCAATATCCCTTGCAGAATAGACCAAATGTGACAGAGCGAGCTGCTCTGACAAACTTAAATCCTTATTTAACACAAAACTGTGCTTCCATATTTTAACTTAAAAGGCAATAAGAAATTGGATTAGCCATGTATTGCTTTAGTTAGTTATTTGACGTGATACACAAGAAAGGTGATTTAAGGCCAGCTGTAGCCAAATAACTTCTTGAGAAAATTCTGCCCATTGGCATGACCAGTGCAGCATGTATGTGACCGCAGCATGTATGTGACCGCTGAATTTTGACAGCTGGTCTCTCTCTGCTTGCAGTTACATTACATGTCAGTTTAACACACAGTTTCACTAAGCGTCAATATCGGCTCAGTGTGAAACTCCCTCTCCTCTGTCAGTGCCAATCAGTGTCACCTGTCAGTGCCAATTAGTGTTTCCAATCAGTGCCACCTGTCAGTGCCAATCAGTGCCACCTGTCAGTGCCAGTGTTTCCAATCAGTGCCACCTGTCAGTGCTAATCAGTGCTTCCAATCAGTGCCACCTGTCAGTGCCAGTCAGTGCTAATAAGTGTTTCCAATCAGTGCCACCTGTCAGTGCCAATAAGTGCCGCCTAATATCAGTGCCAACCAATGCCACCTATCAGTGCTACTCAGTGTTTCCAATCAGTGCCACCTACCAGTGCCAATGCCACCAATCAGTGCCAGTGCTTCCAATCAGTGCCCATCAGTGCCCTCTATCAGTGCCGCCAATCAATGCCCATGAGTGCCACCTATCAGTGCTGCCAATTAGTGTCCATCAGTGCTGCCAATCAGCGCCACTAAATGCTGCCAATCAGTGCTGTTTATCAGTGCCAATCAGTGCTGCCTATCATTGCTGAACAGTGCTGTCCATTAGTGCCAATCAGTGCAGCCTATCAGTGCCATTAGGGCTGCCAATCAGTGCCACCTATCAGTGCCAATCAGGGCCCATCAGTGCTGCCTATCAGTGCCAATCAGTGCTGTCAATCAGTGTCAATCAGTGCATTCTATTAGTGCCAATCAGTGCCGCCTATCAGTGCCAATCATTGCTGCCTGTCAGTGCTGCCAATTGGTGTCAATCAGTGCAGGGATAGGGTGATAAACTCAGCAGCCAGGCACATTGTCCATGGGGCATGTGGAATTAATAAGCATCAACAGATTTCAGCACAACTAAAATCTGTTGATGTTTATTAATTCCACGTGCCGATCTTTAGCCACTTAAAGCGGAGTTCCACCCAAAAATTGAACTTTCGCTTCAAGAGAGGGGAACCTCTGACATGCTACATTTGGCATGTCATTTTTTTGGGGGGGGGAGCCAGTACCCTCTTTTTAGAGGGTCCCAGCTCCCACTTCCTCCCGGCGCACTGTGGCATCGTAAGGGAGATCACCTCTCCCCCCTCGCTCTCAGCAATCATCTGGGACACGTCACAGATCCTAGATGATTGCGCATGCGCAGTGGGTGCCCGGCTGTGAAGCCACAGTCGGGCACCCACAGTTACAATGCTGGCGCCGCAGAGAGGAGGGGGAGATGAGTGGGGCTTCATATCCCTGAATCGCTGGACCCTGGGACAGGTAAGTGTCTGATTAATAAATGTCAGCAGCTGCAGTATTTGTAGCTGCTGACTTTTAATTCTTTTTTTTAAGCAGAACTCCGCTTGAAGGACCGAGCCTCTTTCTGAGATTTGTTAAAAACATTTTTTTTTGCTAGAAAATTACTCAGAACTCCCAAATATTTTTTTTTTTTTTTTCTAACACCCTAGAGAATATAATGGCAGTCATTGCAATACTTTTTACAAGCGCACTTTTCTGGGGAAAAAAATCACTTTTTTTTAATAAAAAAATAGGACAACAGTAAAGTTAGCCCAATTTTTTTTATATTGTGAAAGATGATGTTACACTGAGTAAATTGATACCCAATATTAGAAAGTGTGTGGCCTCACAACATGAAAAATGGAGGTAATCAGTGTTGGTCATCTTACTTTAAAAAAGTAATTAGTTAAGTTACAAATGACTTCTCCCAAAAAGTAATTGCGTTAGTAACTCAGTTACTACATTGGAAAAGTAATTAGTTACGGAGCAAAGTAACTGTGACTTTTTTTTTTTAATATTCTATACGTGTAACTAAGGGGCGGGTCTAGTATTACTGTAACCAAGGGGCGCATTTATTATTATTGTATATCGTGTAACCAAGGGGCTGCTCTATTATTACTTTAACCAAGGGGCAGATCTGTTATAACGTGTAAGCAAGGGGCGGGTTTATTATTATTATATCGTGTAAGGGGCGGATTTCTACAGAAGAGGGCGAATGTTAAATTAATGGGCAGACATAGTCTGCAGTATGATTGATCCGAACGTGAAGTGCGGTTGATGAAACAATTAATGTACCAAAGGGTGAGTAGCACTTCAATGTGAATCCAGTAGTTTCCAGCCTCGTAGGTTGGATCGCCCCGCCAGTGTGGAACAAATCAATTATCTGGAACTTGGTCCCTGATGGATCTCTATTGTGGTGAATAATGGCGGGGAACTATGTTTGATACATCCCTTGCTGATCTTGGCCAGTGTTGGTATGGAGAACGTACGAATAGTACGTCCAACATATTGCTGTATGTAACCACATGTTGGTGAAATGCTTCCCATAGGTGCGTGCAGTAACAGTGGAACAAAAAGTATCTGTCATGCGTCTCCTAGTATGTTATGTTGACAGACGTTACCATTTTTTACACGGGAAATATCCCCCAATTTTGAAAAAATGAGGTCGTTGGGTGGATCCACCACAGTGGGAGCGATGTCGCCCTGAACGACCGGGCACCCCTGAAAATGATGCCGCCCGTTCAGGGAGAGAGGGCATCGCTACGTAGGAGCAGTGCGATATGATCCTCCTCTCATTGTGTTGGGTGGAGAAAGAGGTGAAAAAGGACCACCGTCTTGGGACGATCAATTTTCGGAAGCTCTCGGATCGCCCGAGTCGACGTCCTTCGCATGAATAAGTTGGCCACACAGGGGCATATTTTTGGGCCACTCCCTTGATTTGGGAGTAAAAAGTGTCAAAGTAATTGTGTTTAGTGGCAAATTAGTAAATCCAAAATGAAATTCTTCTGAATGGAGGGAAGGGTTGATAGGGAACTCCACCGCGCCTATTTGGGAAATGCAGGTGTATAGCGCAGCACGTCGGCTGTAACCATAATCACCTGGAATTACTTAGTACTACTGATAAAAATCAATGTACCTACCAATCCTCTACCGAATCGATGCAGATGGGGGCGAATAGGATTGTAGGACATTTGTGGACCTTTGGGGTGGGAACTGGGAGCCAAAGAACGAGGCTTGCGATTAAAGTAATGGGAACAGAATGGTGTATGTGGATCGATTGTCTTAACACCATGTAGGGGAAAAGTAATACACAGGGATTTAGTCCCTGCGTTAGATTACCTTTTTGGTGGGGAGTGTTTCTAGGTAGTTGAGGACCAATTCTTAAACCTCTTAGTATTGGGTGGATTGAAGAGTGATGGATTAGATAAAATGTACAACTCGCGTAGTGGTAAGTTAGGAAACTTGAATGTTCAGTTTATTTTAACTGCGTTAAGTAACTCAGTTTATTTTAACTCAGTTACTTACATCACTGGAGGCAATACTAGTATCCAAAGTACCATCATCCGTAAATATATAGAATAGGGATTTGGAGGTCTGGTCCCCAACCAGAACCACCAGAAGGGGGAAGCTAGCGGACTATCATGGTACATTTGGAAAATAACATATAGATGAATCTGCTCCTCATTCCTAAATCCCGCTACAAATCAAAGGGGGAACGGAGATTCGCTGTCCAGGGACCACGGCTATGGAACGCTCTACCAACCGACATCCGCATGGAAGAAACCAATCTTGAGGCGATTCAGTTCGCATTGTAGCACTATACAAGTTATTCATTCATTCATTCATTCATGAATATATAGACAGATATATAAAAGATATACATCAATTTATCAATACATAAACAAATTAAACAATAAAAACAGGTACATGTGGTGGAGTATTTTGACTAGTTTCGCTATTGCATAGCTTCTTCAAGAAATACAGAACATACATCTGGAAAAAATATAGACATGTGATGGGGGGACGGACATCTGCGGATATTCTGCAGATAGCTATGCCCGGAAGTGTCTTAGACAGGTATCTGCACCCCCCTCCCCCCTGAAAGGTGCCAATTGTGGCACCGGAGGGGGGGGAGGAATCCAGTGAGCGGAAGTTCCACTTTAGGGTGGAGCTCCACTTTGAATATTCTCTTTAAGAGCTGTGGGCGGAAGTAACGTTTTGATGTCGCTTCCGCCCTGCAATGATATGGAGACGGGTGCGGGCCATCTTCTCCTCACTCGTCTCCATGCCAAGCTAGGGAGCAGATGTGATCCCCTCCGCTGCTGCTGGCGGCTCGGGTAAGGGACAGAGGGCACCAGATAGCGGCGGGAGAGGAGCCCCCCCGATAAAAGTGTCTTGAAGCAGACCGCCCGCTGAAGAAGAGGAAACCGCAGCTATCTGCTGCCATAACAACGATTATCCTCTTCAAAGTAGCGACGTAAAACGACGGTGGCTGGTCCGTAAGTGGTTAGTATAATAGGTAATCACCACACTACTATTTACAATAAACTACTGGAGGTAAAATATTAAAAGTGTCAGGAAAAGATCTGCCGCTAAGCACTGTTGTGTGTTCTCACACCACAAAAAAAAAGTGCAGTGCTAACTTACTGATCAATTACATATAATGGTGGAATACTCTAATGTATGGAAATCTCAATAGGCTTCAACATTACGATATTTTTTTTTTTTTTGGGGGGGGGGGGGGCGGGCAGCATTTCATTCTTGGGCCCAGGCAGCACAATGTCTTGGGCAGGCCTGACCACTTCCAGCCCAAGGACATCATATGACGTCTTTGACTTTGAGTGGGGATATCTGAATGATGCCTGCAGCTACAGGCATCATTCAGATAGCATATTTTACAGCCAGTGATTCTGTGCACTGTAAGAACAATCATGGCGGCAGTCGATTGATCGCTCTTACAGGCGACGGGGGACATCCCCCCTCCCGCCACCCTCCTGTACTTCTACCGGCTCGCCCGTGCAATCAGCGAGCTGGAGAAGGATTCCGCCGCTGCCAGACGTTGATAATAGAGATTTCTATGACCTTCGGAGGCCTGGGCCCGATGTTATGGCAGGAGTAAACAATGCCAAGGACTTGGCTGGAAAGAAAGAGATGGTTCGTTTTTTTTTTTTTATCTAAGTGTTTCCAGCCTGGAGGAGAGAGGACCTGTCATGCACCATTCCTATTACAAGGGATGTTTACATCCTTGTAATTGGAATAAAAATTATCAAAAAAAAAAAAAAATGTAAAGAGAAAGTGTAAAAAAAAAATAAAAGTAAAATAAACAATAAAAAAATAAAAATAAAATGTAAAGCACCCCCGTCCCCGCATGCTCGCGCACAGAAGCAAACTCATACGTAAGTCGCGCCAACATATGTAAACGGCATTCAAATCACACATGTCAGGTGTTGCCACGTGAGTTCGAGCGAGAGCAACAATTCTAGCCCAAGAACTCCTCTGTAACACTAAACTGGTAACCTGTAAAAAAAAAAAATTAAAACATCGCCTATGGAGATTTTTAAGTACCAATGTTTGGTGCCATTCCACAAAGGAGGGGAATTTTAAAGCATGACATGTTAGGTATCTATTTACTCAGCGTAACATCATCTTTCACATTATACAAAAAAATTGGGCTAAGTTTACTGTTTTGTTATTTTTTAATTAATGAAAAATGTTTTTTCTTTTTTTTTTTAACGCCTTTGAAAAATGGTTGCGCAAATACCATCTGACATAAAAAAAGTTTCAATGACCGCCATTTTATTCCCTATGGTCTCTGGTAAAAAAAAACATATATAATGTTTGGGTGTTCTGAGTAATTTATTAGCAAAAAAAATACAAATTAAGCCCTGGTTCACACTGGAGTGTTTTGACATGCGATTTGACATGTCGCAATCGCAATTACCGTCAATGGCACCGCTCTAATTGGTGCAACGCCACATCTCTGGCACTGCACCGATTTAAGAAAGTAGTTTCTGTACTACTTTTTTCAATTTCAGGCTGCAATTTACATTGATATCTGTGCAGTAACCCCCACAGATGTCTCTGAAATCGTGGCTGAAATGGAGACTGACATGCGGGAGTGAACTCGTGTGAGCTCAGTGTGAACCTGGGCTCAAACTTGTAAACAAAAAGTTCCAGAAATGCCGTAATAACTGCCAAGTCAAAGATGTAATACATTGTAGCTTACCAATCCTTAGATGTGGTGGCTTCATTCGTTTTCTTATTTTAGGCTTATTTTCCCTCTGTTTTCACCTGGTGATCTGGTCAGTGACACACCTCCAGTATTAGAGTGCCCCCACTCTAGATGAAGCAATGCAGGGGCACAGCAGACAGCAGAAGTATCAGTCTGGGAGGAGGGTAGTGTTAGTTATACTAGCATATTTAGATACACTAATAAATTGAAGCCAACTACATCCTTTTGGGATAAAGGTTTTACATGAGTAAATAAAAGCCGATCATTGTAAGCACCCCTGTCAGTGGTAAATTGTTTGTCTCAACACTGTTAACTAAGACATTTCCAGGAGAGCTTGTTCTGTTGAAAAGCAACAGACTTACCAGCTGGGTCACCAGGTAAATATAAAGTAAAAAAGAAAACTAATGCAGCTATCTCATCTAAGAATTGGTAAGCTGCAATATAATAAATGTTTAGTTTTGGGTATAATACTGCTTTAAGCTAAAGCCTGCTTTTCTTTTTCAACAACCTGCAGATGGAGGTAACAATTTTCTAAATTTTTCCAAGCCTAAACTGCATCCTAGCCTAATTAATGGTAATACCCAGAAGATGTTTTATTCCAAAGCTAAAGGGGCCTCGAACCTTTTTGGGCCTTTTTTTGCTAGGCAGAACGGGGAGATGCATTTAACCAATGCACCAGGTACATTTAAAACCAACCTGAATTTGGGCTTTAACCACTTTTAGACCGGACCATTTTGCTGGCTTAAGACCAGACCACTTTTTGCAATTCGGCACTGCGTCGCTTTAACTGACAATTGCGCGGTCGTGCGACGTGGCTCCCAAACAAAATTCACGTCCTTTTTTTCCCACAAATAGAGCTTTCTTTTGGTGGTATTTGATCACCCCTGCGGTTTTTATTTTTTGCGCTATAAACAAAAAAAGAGCGACAATTTTGAAAAAAAACACATTATTTTTTACTTTTTGCTATAATAAATATCCCCCAAAAAATATATAAAAAAACATAATTTTTCCTCAGTTTAGGCCGACACGTATTCTTCTACATATTTTTGGTAAAAAAAAATAGCAATAAGCGATTATTGATTGGTTTGCGCAATTTTTATTAATAATTTTTTTTTTTGCTAGGCAGAACGGGGAGATGCTGTTTATTTTTCCGCATCTCCCCGTTCAGCCTTCCCGTGAGACCACCGCGGGTATCCCCGCGGCGATCAAGTCCGCAGGACCCGCGACCGGACTCACGGGCCGCCGGTGGCGTGTGCTCGATGGCACGGCGGCATTTTAAAGGGGACGTACATGTATGCCCTTATGCCTGTCCGTGCCATTCTGTCAACGTATATCGACGTGCGCTGGTCGGGAAGCAGGAAGGTTCACTGTTGGTTGGAAATGTTTGTAACCAAAGACCTTCACGTTTAATTCCCGAAGGCAGCAATTCTTTTGCATATTAATTATTCACGGTCTGTGTTACTGGAGATGGGGCAGGAGTGAGACCCTTGCCAACATTATTATACTGAATCCCTCTTTATCATCTCTGAATTCTGAAAGATAGAAAGTATGATCACAGCCACTGGTAAAAGTAATCTTTATCTCTTCTCCTGCAGTATTAAAGATCCAAAACATTTTATTTGTACATAAGAAGTAGTATTTTAAGTTTTCAGCAGACAGCTTCCCAGCCATAAATGATCTCATTCTGTCTATTTTCTGCAAATCATAAACTGGGTTATTTTAATATGGACCAAATGTATTTGTTTTCTGCTAGTATCCCAGTGTGTAATGAAAGTGAAATTATTTGAACTCTTGTTCATCAGCCCAAAGTTGGGCGAATGAATAATTACATATTATACACAAAATAAATTTGCTTTGTTGGGGGTAACGTAACTGATACTGAATAAACTGTTTGAAAATAGAATCTTAAGATTAGTTCTTTTTTGTGTTTCAGGAAATGAGGCCTCCTGGTCACATGACTGGAATGTGTCTAACAGTATCTAAAAACAAGCGGAGCGACTTAAGCCATTCCCAAATGTGCACTATATTTATGAAGTAGAAGGAAATCCAGCTAAGTCGTGTTTTACTTATTGTCTTGGACTGCTTTTCTTTACCATTACTGGAAACAGAAATGTTTTTGCCACTAGCATGGACTGTTATGTTTTCCTTCATCCAGCAAGTACACTGCTTTGCAATACAAGGATGTGATGTTCATGGCCAGCAAAACCCCAAACTTCTGTGCTATGGAAGAGGCTTGGAACATGTACCTGATCACCTTCCTAACACAACATCCAATCTTGATATTTCTTTCAACCTGATCAAAGTTTTAAAGACTACAGATTTCAGCAATGTCAGTCATCTGCAACAACTAAATGTATCAAACAACCATATCCATATCATCGAGAGGGGAAGTTTTCAGATGTTAACTGCACTTAAAATACTGAACCTCAATCATAATATTTTAATGATGCTAAATAATAGTATGTTTGAAGGTCTGCAGAATGTTAGCACTCTGTTACTGAGCAATAACAGCATTGCTTCTATACTGCCAATGGCTTTTTCTTCTTTAGAAAATCTGAATGTGCTTGATCTGTCATCTAACCCACTTCAGACACTTGCATCTCTACGTTCAGTTTTTCAGATAAATAGTTTGACAGTGATAGGCATGGCAAATATTAGTCTTGAAAACTTTTTATCTTCTGACCTTGAAAATGTCTCTAATTCACTCCGTACAATTGACATATCTAAGAATCCACTTGCTTTAGTCAATTTTTCTTCTGATATCCTAAAGGGTCTTACTTCCTTAAATATCTCATTTTCTGGTCCCCCACTTACATGGACAGTTAAAGACCCATGCTTCTTGAGGGGGTTGAAGAGGATAATCATGGAAGGTGTAAGTTTGAGCCCAACAGTTATATTAGAGGTTATTCGGACCCTTAATTGTAGTTCATTGCAGGAAGTTAACCTTGGCCGTTTAAACCTTACTGACTCTTACCATATTATCCAAGAACTTTGCCTTAAACACCCCAGAATTCAAACCCTTTATCTTCACTATAATAATTACAGTGCATTTCAATCAAATACTTTTCAAAACTGTTCTGAACTAAAATTCCTAGACATATCTCACAACCAGTTTGTACATGTACCTGCATCTGCCTTTGAACATCTGACTGCTCTTGAACAGCTAACACTGGCAGGTAACCAATTATCTGTGCTTTCCAGTGACTTATCCCAGATGGCCAACTTGGAAAGACTGAACCTGAGTTTCAATCATCTCACAGAAGTCTACCTAAATGACACAAAATCATTCAGCAAACTGAAAAATCTAGACCTATCTGGAAACAAGATGTCTGTTTTTCACTCCTCCTCACCTAAGATTTGGAGTCTAGACTATTTAGACTTAGGACACAACTATCTCCTTGATATTTCTGAGTCATTTGGAAGCAATCTCAGAAATCTTCAGTACCTGATACTGAGGACAAATAAGTTAAGTTCTCTCTCTGCAAATACTTTTCAAAACTTAACCTCTTTACATTTCATAAATCTGATAGACAATCAGATACAAGACATAGAACCAGGAGCATTCAAAGGTCTGCAAAACCTGACAATATTACTGCTTGGAAGCAATAAACTAACTCTAGATTCTTTTCAAAGTAATACTTTTCAAGGGCTTGAATCTCTTGCTGAACTTCAACTTTTCAGCAATTATATAGAATATGAATCTTCAAAAAAACTAATGGTGCCACCATTCCATTTATTGAAGAAATTAAATCTTCTTGCTCTTAACAGTCAGGGTCATAACGGAATGAGGAATTTACCAGTCAACTTACTCGAGGGCTTGGTATCTTTAAACAAGATACATTTAGGCAATCTAGCCCTGTCCACCATTGATGACAATGTGCTTTCATACATTCCTCAGCTAAAGGAATTGGATTTAAGCGATAACCATATACCAAAATTGAATGCGACATTGTTAAAGCCAGTTTTTAATTTGACTGAACTTCATCTAAATCAAATGACGCTTGAATCACTTGACTTTTTGGCTAATTTAAATCTTTCCAAATTAAATCTTCTTCGAGCTTCAGGTAACCAAATACACACTTTCAAGGAAACACAACTTAAGGCACTACCTTCTCTTAAATTCCTGGATTTGAGAGATAACCCAATGCTGTGCAGCTGTGACAACAAATGGTTTATAAGGTGGGTCCAAGATGATTTAAAAACCCAAGTACTGTATTTCTATGATTACCAATGCGCGTATCCCCCATCTAACAAAGGACAAAGACTGTCAACTTTCAACACTGATTCCTGTGGACCTAGTTATGACTTTATTCTATTTCTGTCCACTTTTGTGTTCATAAGCATTTGGTTGTTGTCTTCAACAGTATGGAAATTATGGCGATGGCAAGTGCTATATTTTTATTACATTATCCTTGGTTATTTACATGATAAGAAACACAAAAGGGTAAGACAAAACTATGAGTATGATGCTTTCATTTCTTACAACTGCCATGATGAAGAATGGGTTTTTCATGAGCTCATACCAAACCTTGAAAAAACTTACCAGTGGAAGCTCTGTCTTCATCACCGAGACTTTGAACCAGGAAAAGCCATTGTGGACAATATTATAGATAACATTTACAGCAGTCGCAAAACAATTTGTGTGATCAGTAGACACTATTTAGCTAGTGAATGGTGTTCTAAGGAAATGCAGGTCGCCAGTTATCGTCTTTTTGATGAAAATAGTGATGTCTTGATTCTACTGTTCTTGGAGCATATCCCTAATCATAGACTTTCTATCTATCATCAATTTAGAAGGGTGTTAAAAAAAAAGACATATCTCCTGTGGCCTAAGAACATTAACGCTACAGCTGTTTTCTGGCATATGGTGAACCAAGCTTTGAAAGATGATGAGGTATTGGAAGAGGCAAATGCTAGATAGGCTACATATATTTTAGTGGATATTTTGAGAGGCAGTTATCCCCCCAGATAATACTTATGCAATGTAAAGGGCTTTTCTATTATTATGTATAAATGTACAGTCATGCTCAAAAATTTGCATACTCTGGCAGAAATTGTGAAATTTTGGCATTAATATTGAAAATATGACTGATCATGCCAAAAATTTTTATTTTATTTAGGGATAGCAATCACATGAAGCCATTTATTATCACGTCATTTTTTGGATCCCTTTTAAATCATAGTGATAACAAAAATCATCCAAATGGCCCTGATAAAAAGTTTACATACCCTGGAATGTTTGGCCTTGGTACAGACACAGAAGGTCAGAAGGTGGCACACACAGGTTAAAATGGCTATTAAATTTCCCACATTTGTGGCTTTTTAAATCACAATTAGTGTCTGTGTATAAATAGTCAATTAGTTTGTTAGCTCTCACATAGATGCACTAAGCAGGCTAGACACTGAGCCATGAGGAGGTAAAAAAGAACAGTCAAAAGACCTGCGTAACAAGGTAATGAAACTTACAGGCTGCTGTAAGTCACCTAGGAATGCTAGGAATAGATAGAAGATATATCTGGACAGCCGCACTCCGAGAAAATTGCTACAAATTCAAAAACACACAAGATCAAAAGTACATGCCACAGCAGACAGGAAAGCTAACGCGTTTCGCACTCACAACCAGTGCTTACTCATTTTGGAGTGCGGCTGTCCAGATATATCTTCTATCCATTGCTATATGCACTGCCAGCACCTGTGGCTTCTCAACTGGTGAAGAGGTCTACTATCGTTTGACCTTCCTGAAGTGGTGATACTCCTTCCTGGGAATGCTAGGAGAATCAGATTACACAGCAGGGTGCATGTAACAAAAGATTGTATACCAGAATCCTGCCTCTGAAGCAGAATTTACGCATACCCCCTAGCGGTGGGGCATGGATATAAGAAAGCCTTACCTCAGACCTCCTGATGAGGTGGAGAAAAAAAATTACTGATTTATGGGCCTGCAATAAGATTAACGGAACCAGGTGTGGACTGGAATGTTGACCTGGGTCAAGGCAGTTGCTTGCAGCGTAATAATGCCCCCTATTGGAAGACAGCAACATCATTCCTGGAAGATGTTCGGGATAATAACATACCCTGTTTCCCCGAAAATAAGACAGTGTCTTATATTAATTTTTGCTCCCAAAGATGCGCTAGGTCTTATTTTCAGGGGATGTCTTATTTTTCCACCTGTGCCATTTTGATTCCCCCCTTCTGATCCTCCTGTGCCATTTTGATTCCCCCCCCCCTTAAATCCACCCTGTGTCATTTTAGGTGAGTCCCCCTCCCCCCACCCCTGTGCCAGTGACAGTCCACTGACAGTGGATTATTTAGTCTCTCCCCTCCAATGTGCCCAACTCCTGCCCCGTGCGACTCACTCACTGTCTAATTGTGAGTCAGCTAGACTCCGTCAGGGCAGAGTGAGCAGCAGGCGGCAGAAGGCGGCAGCTTGTCCTGGCGGCGGCGCAGGCTCTCTGATGACAGGCGACGTCACTCGTCATCCAGAGAGCTCGCACTGCCTGAACAGCTCCGGCTGCCCTGCAGCCAATCAGTGAGCTGTGCGGCGGTACCTTACCTTACCGTACGGTACCGTAGCTTCGGGGGCCTTATATTCTGGGGTGGCCTTATTATCGGGGAGGCCTTATTATTGGGGGGGGGTGCCTTATATTACTGCGAGAGGCAAAACTGGCAGTAGGTCTTATTTTCGGAGGATGTCTTACTTTCGGGAAAGACGGTACTTCCTGGTGATTAGAAAAGACAGTCCCTTATAGTTTACAGATTGTAGCTCATTGGACAGAGGACTACACGAGCGGGCAGAGGGTGCTTGTGTGAGTGTGCTTTAAAATGCAAAGACCAGCGATGAACTCTCTCTCTTTTCTCATTGAGCCTAGCTAAGAGACACAGAACACTGAGGACTGATGTATCATCTCTGCTCTTTTGTTTCTATATGCTCTGTAACATTCTTGGATTTCTATGTTAGTGTTCTACTTTCTCTGTAAATAAATAAGACCTTTGTTTCTGTGAGCATTGTGTTTATTTTATAGCTAATATTATTATATCATCACCATTAATATTATCAGAGCTTTGATAGACTAGCTAAATATAGGAATAGATAAGATAGTACATATCTATAGTTTAAAGTGGAGTTCCACCCTAAAGTGGAACTTCCGCTCATCGGAACACTCCCCCCCTCCGGTGCCACAGTTGGCACCTTTCAGGGGGGAGGGGGTGCAGATACCTGTCTAAGGGGGGGGTGCAGATACCTGTCTACCTACTTCCGGGCATAGACTCCCACGGGGGACTATGCCTCTTCCTGTCCCGCCGCGCTGTCTGCTGGGACACACACGGGTCCCAGAGACAGCGCGGACGATTCCCATTGCACTGTGCGACTCGCGCATGCGCAGTAGGGAACCGGGAAGTGAAGCCATAACGCTTTACTTCCTGATTCCCTCAACGAGAATGGCGGCGGCAGCAGCCGAGAACCGAGCGATTTCTCGGCTTCGGCTGCCGACATCGCTGGACCCTGGAAGAGGTAAGTGTCCATTTATTAAAAGTCAGCAGCTGCAGTATTTGTAGCTGCTGGCTTTTAATTTTTTTTTTTGTCGGTGCAATCCCTCTTTAAGTAGGGGAATCCAAAAAACACCCCTTTTTATTTAAATCTTTAACCTCTTCAGCCCTGGAAGGTTTACTCCCCCCCCCCCCTTCATGACCAGGCCATTTTTTGCAATACGGTACTGCGTTACTTTAACAATTTTGCAGTCGTGCAATGCTGTACCCAAATAAAATTGATGTCCTTTTTCCCACAAATAGAGCTTTCTTCTGGTGGTATTAGATCACCTCTGTGGTTTTTATTTTTTGCGCTATAAACAAAAAAATACCGACAATTTAGAAAAAAATATATATTTTTTACTTGCTATTTACTGCTAAAAAATACATACAATAAAAAATTGTAAAAAATCTAATTTCTTCATAAATTTAGGTCAATATGTATTCTACTAGAGATCCACCGCTCCAGGATGATCCACCCAAACTCAATCCCACAGCTGTTCCTATGGTTAGAGAACCCAGGTGCAGGCACGGCACAAGCTGATGAAGATGCAAATTAAGGACTCTGAACGGCCGCACTCCAAGAAAAATTCAAAAGCCTTTATTGGTAAAATATGGAATCACACAAAAATAGGTCACAGCAAATCAAGAAAATGCTAACGCGTTTCACACTACCAGGAATGCTTACTCATAGCTAATGCACATAGAGAAATATGGCAAATAAATACATTTCATGATGTTACACACTTAGAGTTGATTGGTTAATTGGTTAATGGATAATTCAATTGATGGATGAACTGGCCAGCTGACTCTGATCAAGAACCAGACCTGTCCCCATCAAACATTCGGTAAAGAACCTTCAACCTGTGTCACTGAAAAAACTCTTATGCCCCATACACACGGTCGGAAAATCCGACCACAAAATCCATCGGATTTTGTCCGACGGATTTAGTCCGACACTGGTGTTGCATACACACGGTCGGACAAAGTTGTCGGAAAATCCGATCATTCTGAACGTGGTGACGTTTGTTGCCTACGACGGGACTACGTAGAGGCTAGTAGCGAATAGCTTTGGTCTTGTAATGTGATCTGAGCATGCGTGGCACTTTGTCCGTCGGAATTCGCTACACACGATCGGAATTGGTGTGATCGGACTTTGTTGTCGGAAAATTTTTAGAGCAGGAGATACAACTTTGTCCGTCGGACAATCCGATGGAAAATGTCCGATGGTGTCTACACACGGTCGGAATTTCCGACAACATTGTCCGATAGGACAGAATCCATCAGAAAATCTGACCGTGTGTATGGGGCTTTAGCCTAATATTACTACCATGTCCATATGATGTATGCAAGCAAAAAAAGGGGAAAATACATATGTGTCCAGCAGTAATCATTTAAAACCATTGTGAAGTGTAAATACAGATATTGAATCCAAATGTTGTGATGTGTCCGTGAATATGGACTTTTACAGGTATAGATGGATATAAATAAATGTATTTTCTATATATTCATGGACTAAAGCCACCCAATCCACAAAAACAGAGGGGCTGACAGAAGACCTATATTATGTAATCAATTACATAAAAAATATGTAAATGATATAAGAAATGTAAAAAATGTCTCCTAGTGTGAACAACTTAGATACCGTCCTATTATTTGTGAACCCACATAGAAAAACCTCAGAAGGTGTTAATGTGTAGTGACTTATAACATGGCTTAAACCTGGGTATATGCAGATGACTAAGAAATAATGTGTACAGAAAAAGAAGGGGGGAAGGGGAAAAGATGGCGGAAAAAACCCGGCATGTAATCCAACCACACTTTGCTCATTGACAAGAAAATGGCATCAAAAATATATGTATATACTTCACTTAACCACTATGCGCCCACGCTATAGCCGAAAGACGGCTGCAGCGCGGACACTCCCTGCTGGGAGGACGTCCCTGGATGTCCTCCTGTTTACTTCCCTAATGCGCGCTCCTGAGAGCGCGCATCGGGGAAGTTCTGTGCTGGCCGTGTCCGTCGGACACAGCCGGTCACAGATCGCTGTAAACGGCCAATCACAGCGGCCGTTTACAGCGAGATCGGGCTGTCGAATGAGAGATGATCTCATATGCAAACATATGGGCACTGGCAGATCATCTCTCAGCGCGGCTCTGCCTCCTCACACAGACAGCGTGTGAGGAGGGAGAGATGAACGGCGCCGGTGCGCCGTAAGTAAAGAAAAAAAAAAAGGAAAATAAAGTGATCTGTCATGAGCTGTCATGAGCTGCCATGCTGCCACCTGTCACCAGTACCACCTGTCCCCGCTGCCACCTGTCACCAGTACCACCTGTCCCCAGAGTGCCATCCGTGCCATCTGCCAGTGCCACCTGTCCCCATGTGTTGCGTTTGTTAAAATATGATTTTTTAAACATCAGACCTAACATTACATGGGAGAAATTACAAGTTTAGTTGATCAGATTCTCTGGTTTGTGTAGAATTCTCAAACAAATGCTGTTTTCATACAATGGTGTTAGATAACAAATTGACAGTTGAAGAGACTATTGTCTCGTCAGCTACAGTAAACATGCAACCAACAGTCCATTGTCTTTTAAAACAGTTTGAGAGGGTGTCTCAACCTGAAAAGAAGGACTGTTAATCGGTTGTTATGGAAACAAGTGTATAAACATTAAACTTTGGTCAACAAACTGGCATATAAAATGGAGTAGAGACACAGAGAGGAGGAATGGAACATCATGCTGTAACATCAGGACACACATCATCATGCTTTGAAGATCAGAAGAAGCCGCTCATGATACAAGAACAGAACCTGGTCTCTAAGAAGAAATATTGCCAATTGGAGATCATGAACATTCAGTAACAGAAGTTAAGTAACCCTTTTAAATATATTTGTACTGTTAGACTTTAGGCTGTTCTATTTTCTAGGCATTTTGCTTGTTATAGATATCTGTCAGTCTTGTATTGTATTCCTAAGATTGTAATAGTTTTGTACAGCAGTTTTTGTTAGTAAAACGCACATCTATACACTGCAGAAGTCTCAGCTTCCTTGTTATACCACAGAGTAACCTTGCTAGATAGACGCAAGCGATACATTTGGGGGCTCGCCGTGACTGTGCTATAGTTCAATTGAAGCAGAGCTGTTTTTTCTGTAGTGTGTAGCTTGTGCTAGGTAAAATGCTGCGTAAGCTGTTTAGGAAAAGCAAGGCTGTAGAGGGTTCTGGTGACCAGAAGGAAGTGTGCAGCTTACCTATCTGGGCCAGAGACAATGAGTGGGAGCCTCTTGCTAAAGAAATTGTGAAGTATGCTTCTCCCGTGAAGCTGACTTGGGGTGATAAAGTCTCAGATCATTTTGTAGATTTTAGCCTTAAGGGGTTGGATTTAAGTAAAAAAGAGAAGAGAACGGTGTCCAAATTCGAATGGTATTTTCTTCACGCATTTTACATCGAATCACATAGAAGGGAGAAGGCAGAGGCAGAAGTTAAGGTATTAAAAGACCAGCTAGCAGTTGCTTCAGAGTGTGTACGTTCAACCGCTAGTCGGGCTGATGATTTGCAAGAGCGGTGTGCAGCCCTCATGACCAAATCAATTAATGCCTTAAGGAAAAGGAAGGGCCGTAAACCTGTTAGTAAAGCCAGGGTGCGTGCCATTGTCACATCCCAAAATTGGGACTGTGAGGATGTGCTCTCCTCAAATGATAGTGAGGATGAGGAGATAGAGTTTGATGTTTCGCATGATGATCTGCTAGTGCGAAAGAAAAAGTATGCCAGACCTCTCATTACTAAGCATAGGAAACGGCAACATGATAGAGAGGATATGGCAGATGGGGAGGTGCATTATCGCAACCCCAGAGATGTTGAATTTGAAGAAGTACGGGAGTTTACACAAACTGAACTCCATGAGCTGGCAAAACAATACAAACAAAGGTCTGGGAGCCTCTAGTGAGTTGGCTCCTATGCTTATGGGATGAAGGAGCAGACAGTGTTGTTTTGTCAAGTAAGGAAGCAGTGACTATGGGAGTGTTAACCCATGATCCACAATTGCGTCAGGCAATGCGAAAAGCCCGAGAGTTTAACGTGAATTTTTCACTGCTAGACCTCGTGAGAGATGGAATAGTCCGAGTATACTCTAGTCCTACTGACCTGGAAAATACCTACTCCTGGAGATCAATAGCAGAGGGTATTTCCAGGTTACGTGAGATGGGTTGTATAACCGGATTAAATACGTTTCCAGAATGGATGGGTCCAGATATGGAACCCTTTATGTCTGCTCTGCGCTCTAAGCTGATGAAGTCTGCGCCATTTAATCTCAGGGCTCCCTTATTGTCCTTGTTGGGAGGCCTGGGATTAAACAGCAAGATTCATAAAGCTACAACCCTTTTAAGCCAGTTGGGGGAGCTAGAGGAGACTAGAACAAAACCTGTCAGGGCAGTAGATAAGGTCAAGGCCAGACAGGAAGAATACAAGCAGAAAAGAACAGAGAAGAAAGGGAATGGGGTAGAGAAGACAGGAGGTGAAGAGAAAACCAGGCTAGTTATTTCTAGGAAAGAAATGTGGGTGGACCTATTAAAGGCAGGAGTACCTAAAGATGAGATAGATGGCATTTCTACTGCAGAAATGCTGAAGAGGTGGAAAGATTTAGTAGGTAAAACTGTCAGGGTTAGAAACACTACTCCTAGTGAAGATAACATCAGCCTAGACTTAGAGGAAACAGAACAGACACCTCCTGTTAGCCCCAAACCAATTCCCAAAACTGAACGTGAACACAAACCCAAATCCCTTTATCCTGGGGAGGAGTTAGAGAGAATCAGAAAAGGGGATTGGGAGGTTCCTTATCCTTTATGAAGGGAAGGTGAGTCTCCTGTAATAGCCGTGAGGGCAGTGACAGCAGGAGACCGACGCCCATATGCACCTGTCACTGTATGGTGGGGGAAGTCATCTTCTCCTACACATGTAATGGCTTTAGTTGATAGCGGAGCCGAAGTTACACTTTTGCAAGGAAATCCTTCCCATCACAAAGGAGAATTGATTTATGTAGAAGGTTTGGGAGGGCAAACTACACCAGCAGTTAGGATACGAGTGAAATTGGCTATTGGCAAGGGATCAGGATTTATGACGAATGTTTTGGTATCAGAGTTACCCGAAAATATTCTGGGGATGGATGTACTTCAAGGTCAGTCAATTCAGACTGAAAGAGGTACATTCACATTCGGGTATCCTGATAAAGCATATCTGGTTAGGGCGGTGAAGGCTGTGGTCAGAGGTCATGCGAAATGGACCCCTGTCTACATTCCTCCACCAGAGAAGCCAGTCTGTCTCAAGCAGTACAGACTTCCTGGAGGCCACAAAGAAATTGGGGAGACTATTCAAGAACTGTTGAGAGTAGGGATCCTTAGACCTGCTGTAAGTCCTTTCTCGTCTCCGGTGTTCCCAGTAAAAAAGCCTGATGGGACATATAGAATGACTGTGGATTACAGAGGTCTAAACAAAGTGGCACCTCCATTGAAGTCAGCTGTACCAGATATGATCTCAATTGTTGAAAAAATTGCTAAAGATGCAGGAGAATATCATGCTGTGATAGACCTGGCTAATGCTTTCTTTTCGATTTTAATAGACCCAGAGTGTCAAGACCAGTTTGCTATGGTGTGGGACGGCCGCCAGTACACTTTCACTGTCCTTCCGCAAGGCTATCTTCATTCTCCAACGATTTGTCATGGAATGATTGCCCGAGATTTAAGCACCCTGAATTTGAAAGTCGCTGTGTTTCACTACATTGATGACATCATGATCTCTGGAACAAAAGAAAATGTAACTGAAGCACTGCACCTGCTGATACATCACATGGAGAACAGAGGGTGGGCTATCAACAGAGACAAAGTCCAAGGACCTACCACAGAGGTGAAGTTCCTAGGAATGATGTGGACTGGGCAACAGAGGAAAATTCCAGAGACAGTTGTGCAAACTATCCAGGCGCTGTCGCCCCCTACTACCAAAAAGGAGGCACAGAAGTTCATTGGAGTTGTGGGGTTCTGGAGATCGTTCATCCCACATCTTGGACTGATTCTGAGGCCTATATATAATGTCACCCGGAAAAAGACTGAGTTCTCATGGGGTTCAGAGCAGCGGACTGCATTCCTGGCTGCTAAAGAAGCTATTTTGCAGCATCAGGGATTAGGACCCGTGAGACAAGGAGTACCATTTCAGCTGGATGTAGTGGAGCAGAATGGTACCATATCTTGGAGTCTGTGGCAGCCAAATGAAAAGAAAGGACTAAGAGCAATACCCATTGGATTTTGGTCCAAACAACTGACAGGGGCACAGAAGAGATACACGCCCCTAGAGAAGTACCTGTTTGGGGCCTACACAGCACTTCAACATGTAGAGACCATTACAGGAAAGGACACAGTCACCATCCATACTGCACTGCCAATAGCAGGATGGGTGAGAGATAATGGACTGATCACTAGAGCAGCTGTAGCCCAGAACCAGACACTGATGAAATGGAAGTGGTACCTTCAAGAAAGAGGGGGTATTGCAGCTGGGGATGTTAGAGACATTTCAAAACAGTTGGCAGGGCTTGTTACTTTTACCAGAACCCAGCCAGAAGAAGAAATTCCTGTGCTGCAGTCATCCCCCATTCAAGAGGCTCCACCCTTTGAGTCTCTGTCAGAAGACATGAAGCAGTCAGCATGGTTCACTGATGGTTCAGCCATAGTCGCCTCGTCTGGGCGTAAATGGACAGCAGCAGCCTACAACCCAAGTACAGACACAGTCCTGCAGGAGACCGGAATTGGAGGGTCCAGCCAGTATGCAGAGTTGAAAGCTGTAGTGATGACTCTTCAGGAGGATCCTTCTTCCCATGTCACTATCTACACTGACAGCTGGGCGGTTTTTAAAGGACTGACAACTTGGATGCCCACGTGGAAGTCCAATGAATGCAACATATGAATGGGCACAGCAGAGAGGCTTGCCTATATCCATGGACATGATAAAGACTGTAATAGGGAACTGTACAGTGTGTGGAGAAGTGCGACAATGGCCATTACAAAAGTACTCCACCGGGTCGATTAAGAGGGGTGAGAGGCCTGCAGAGATATGGCAGATTGACTTCATCGGTCCCCTGCCCCGGGGAAACAATGGACTGAGATATTGTTGCACTGCAGTGGACACCTATTCAGGACTTATGCTTGTTCATCCTTGCAAACGTGCAGATCAAGCCGCAACGCTTCAACTGCTACAGAAACTTGTCGTTGCTTATGGTTGTCCCAAGCAAGTCCAAAGTGATAACGGCTCACACTTCACCGGATCAACAGTACAGCAGTGGGCCAAAGATTCTGGAGTGTACTGGTTGTGCCACATCCCATACCATCCACAGGCAGCTGGTTTGATTGAAAGATACAACGGGCTATTGAAGGACCAGATACGCAAACTTACACCCACACATACACTAAGGGGGTGGGATCGGGTCCTCACACACGCAGTCATGTTGTTAAATTCTAGGCCAATAGCCAAAAGCACACCATATGAGAGGATGGTAGGGGCTGGGGCACAGATTCCACAGCTGGAGTGCAGAGTTCAGTATTTATGTAAGGTTCCCGAAAAAACAGGGCTTAACAGATACCATGTTACTGCTTCCCATGACATAGAAACCAAGAGTGACGTATCTGAAGCTGAAGCCTATCTAGGAATGAGAGGGAATCTGGCAGGAAGGTTTGAAGTTATATTTGCATTGGCAGATGAGCTTCAAGACAGTGGCTGGGACTCTGACTGGTTAGTGGATACTTCTCAGCAAGAGTGGAAAGTGAGGCTACATAACATAAAACCTTCCAAAATAAACAGCAGTGATCTTCTGGGAAATATCAGTATATTTCCTCTCCTCCCTATTGATGTTCTTTGGGAGGGTCAGAAGTGGGTACAGGCAGGGGGCAAAGTGTTAGTCAGATATCCAGGCAAGAAGCCATTTAGAGGAGAGATCGTAGCTGAAGGGCCTGGATCTACTGTTTATGTATTATTAGAGGGAACAGATAATCCGCTTTGTTTTCCAAAAAATATGTATAAAATGAAAAAATGTTTAAAGGGGAGGAACGAGGCCACAAGCCTCCGGGATTTTTTGTTAGCGGTATCTTGGTTTGGGTAGGGTACACAATGAATTAAGAAGATGTATATAAAAATATAGAAATTTTTATTTTTCCAAATAGGATAAAGGTATAGAAAAGGACACAAATATTATATCCATACATTACAGACATATGTGTTAAATCAGATGAAAAATTGTGTGGAGCTTCGCCATACTCGACATGTTTCACTCAATGGAGTTTCTTCAGGAGATTGATAGGTTTGGCTCAAAAGTATGCTGAAATAACAAAGTTTCATAAGCAAAAGTCCTTTTTAAGCAGTGTTACACAACCATATTGTACATGTTTGTGCAGCATGTATAAATACGTTGGCTCAAAAATATACATCTAGGGATATGAGCAATTGCTGTAGCCTTAAGGTTTGTACAATGTTACATAGTTTTAGGACATAGAAAGCAAATCGGGACATGAAAACATGAAAAAGGACAAGACTTACCACATATGTTTTAGAAAGCTTGATAGATAGGGAATATATAGAAATCGATTCTTGTTGTAAAAAACAAATATCGAGATAAGAGATGATTTATTCCCAGGTTGCCAACGCCGGCTATGAGTCACTTGCAGAGAGACAACACTAGATAAATTTAGATGGATAGGACCATTAAAGGGGTTAATGAGAAGTAGGGTTCGCATAGTCCGTTGTATTGCAAATACAGTAATAATGAAAAGCTGTACCTTGTGAGGGTCATGTAGTATGCAAAACAGATTGCAGGTTGGATAAGGTGCGGATATTGTACTGCACCAAAGTCCAAATGTTGGGAACATTGCAGTGTTATCTGAAATGTTTAAAGTGAGTATATTAATGTCTAAAAATGGTAGCGATATCCATGTCAGTCCAAAAGGGCTGTATATATAAAAGGGCATAAGGAGATGAAAGATTCTATTAAAAGATCTTACCCCATTAGTGTGGTAGATGAATGGTAGCGGGTTAGGCTCACAGGGGAAGGCAGGTTGAATGCCTCACTTCCCGGTGTGCTTAGGCTCCTGACAGGGATAGAATGGCAGAGGGAGCTGCCTGAAATAGTGTGCTCTCCGATCCGGCGGCGTCTGACGTCACCGCCGGGTCGTGGGCGCTTTGACGGCACAGCTTGGCGCCAAACGTTCTGAGATGCGTGGTGCGCATGCGTCGGCGGCAAACCACGCCGTCGGCGCAAAGCGTCTGACGTCACGCCGCTTGTTTGCGGCGCGGCGGCGGCCATTTTGGGAAATCCCATTTGCCCTCATCTCGCTGTATCAGAGAATGGGACAAGGGATCCCCAAATAGGAATGGAAGGGCACAGCAGCGGGCATAGACCGCCAAAGTGGCCTACCAGCCTGACGGGGAAGGAAAAGTCCCAGTCAATGGACCGAGAACAGATGGCACCATACCTGGCCAAAAAGAGGGGGTGGCTAGGGGGTGGCAACGAAGAGGGTCTGATTCGCTGCGGTCCGCCAGGGACCCCGGGGCGCCCATACAAGTGACTGCAGACGCCGACCGTGCAACCTGTAGGGAACATCTCAATTAAATTGGGAAAGTAGAGCATAATAATGTTTATTAAATATATGACAATGCATATTTTAACAGGGTCATACCAGTGGTAAATCAGCCCCTCCAGTCATGTCCCGATCGGCTTTAAAGCAATAACAGAGTTTTTATTAACAATATCAAACATATATATATATATCATGTTAAATGACATTAGTTTCTAGTCCATTATCAAAATAATTGGACAGGGAAATGATTAAGACAAGAAAGAGAGAGAAAAGAGAGATATTTGTATTGCTGTCATAATCTAGAGCTGCATTTATTCAGAGAAAGGATTTGTAGCTAAGGGCATAATTTAAACCGGGTAAAGTGGTGGCTTTCAGGTCAAATATCCAGCGAGCCTCACGTTGAAGTAAGGTGCGGTCATAGTTGCCACCCCTTTCCCCCGGGGGTACATGCTCAAGTGCGAAGAAGTGCATTTTTTTGTCATCATGGGCATGAAAATGTCCCATGTGACGGCTGATTGGAGTCTCCATTTTCTTTCCTCGTACAAGGGTTACATGATCTCTTATGCGATGGAAAAATGGTTGTTTGGTTTTGCCAATATAGAAAGCTGTGCATTCACATAACATAATGTAGACTATACCGACTGATTGGCAATTGGCCAAAAATTTGGGTTTGTAGATTCTTTTATTTGGTAACGTGATTTGTTTAGATGCATATATATAGCGACAAAAATTGCATTTGTGACAAGGCTTACTTCCAACATTTGTTTTCGGGTTGGGGCAACCCTCTGGTGTTGGGACGTGGTGACTGCGTACAAGGGTGTCTCTAAGGGACTGAGATCTTCTGTAGGTGATTTCTGGATAGTCCCCCACATGTTTAGATATTAAAGGGTCAGCCTTGAGCAAATACCAATATTTGTCGAAAATTCTCCGCACCTGAGCATGATGTCCAGAGAAACGGGTGATGATTCTTAGGCCCGGGTCAGTGGTGGGTGCTTTTGTTCTGTGTATAAGGTTAAAGCGATTGTGTTGCTTAGCTTTTAAGTAGGACTTTTTTAGACATGTTGAGCTATAACCACGATGTTGTAAGCGTTGCTGTAGTTTTTTGGCTTCCACTTTAAAGTGGGAGTCTTGACTACAGTTTCGCTTGACGCGGAGATATTGCCCATAAGGTACACTTGCTACCAAGGGACTAGGGTGGGAGCTCGTTGCGTGTAGCAATGTATTGGCGGCAGATGGCTTGCGATAAAGGGTTGTACCCACATTGCCCTCACCATCAACATAGATGGTGATGTCAAGAAAGGTTAAGTGTGATTGATTTTTTTCCATTGTAAAGCTCAAATTAAACGTGTTGATCTTAAGCCTTTCATAGAAAAGCAGTAGATCAGATTGTGTGCCTGTCCAGATGAAAAACATATCGTCGATGTATCTTCTCCAGATTGGAATCTGATCTAGAAATATCTGTATGTCATCTCTCTGAAATAGGTGTCGCTCCCACCCCCCCAGATACAGATTGGCATAGGATGGGGCACATTTTGTCCCCATTGCTACGCCCTGTATCTGGAGGTAGTGGGAGCGCCCAAACAGAAAGATGTTGTTGAGTATAAAATCTAATAATTGAACAATGAAGTCATTATATTTGGGTGATGACCTGTTGCTCTCGGAAACGAAGCCCTTCACAACTCTGACCCCCAGGTCATGGGGTATGGAGTTGTAAAGGGCCTCGACATCGAGAGCAACAAGCCAAGATTCTGATGGCAACGAGATCCCATCAAGAGCCCTCAATAGATCTCGTGTGTCCTGTAAGTAGGAAGCAAGTCCCTCAACATGTGGGCGAAGAAAGTCATCCACCAGAGCACTGGCGTTCTCGGTGAGACATCCGTTGCCGGAAACTATAGGGCGGCCTGGTGGGTTAGTGGCATTCTTATGGATTTTGGGTAAGGCGTATAACGTGGGAGTTTTGGGAAACAGAATATTTAAGAAATCATAAGTTTTTTTAGTGATTAAATTCTGATGGAAAGCAGAGCCCAGTAAATGTCTAAATTTACCGATCGTGTAGTTTACATGGCTCTCTGGTATTTTGCGATACCATTCACGGTTCTGTAATAGATGAAGAACCATCAACTCATACTGACATTTGTCCATAATGACAAATCACGTTACCAAATAAAAGAATCTACAAACCCAAATTTTTGGCCAATTGCCAATCAGTCGGTATAGTTTACATTATGTTATGTGAATGCACAGCTTTCTATATTGGCAAAACCAAACGACCATTTTTCAATCGCATAAGAGATCATGTAACCCTTGTACGAGGAAAGAAAATGGAGACTCCAATCAGCCGTCACATGGGACTTTTTCATGCCCATGATGACAAAAAAAATGCACTTCTTCGCACTTGAGCATGTACCCCCGGGGGAAAGGGGTGGCAACTATGACCGCACCTTACTTCAACGTGAGGCTCGCTGGATATTTGACCTGAAAGCCACCACCTTACCCGGTTTAAATGATGCCCTTAGCTACAAATCCTTTCTCTGAATAAATGCAGCTCTAGATGATGACAGCAATACAAATATCTCTCTTTTCTCTCTCTTTCTTGTCTTAATCATTTCCCTGTCCAATTATTTGATAATGGACTAGAAACTAATGTCATTTAACATGATATATATATATATATGTTTGATATTGTTAATAAAAACTCTGTTATTGTTTTAAAGCCGATCGGGACATGACTGGAGGGGCTGACTTACCACTGGTATGACCCTGTTAAAATATGCATTGTCATATATTTAATAAACATTATTATGCTCTACTTTCCCAATTTAATTGAGATGTTCCCTACAGGTTGCACGGTCGGCGTCTGCAGTCACTTGTATGGGCGCCCCGGGGTCCCTGGCGGACCGCAGCGAATCAGACCCTCTTCGTTGCCACCCCCCAGCCACCCCCTCTTTTTGGCCAGGTATGGTGCCCTCTGTTCTCGGCCCATTGACTGGGACTTTTCCTTCCCCGTCAGGCTGGTAGGCCACTTTGGCGGTCTATGCCCGCTGCTGTGCCCTTCCATTCCTATTTGGGGATCCCTTGTCCCATTCTCTGATACAGCGAGATGAGGGCAAATGGGATTTCCCAAAATGGCCGCCGCCGCGCCGCAAACAAGCGGCGTGACGTCAGACGCTTTGCGCCGACGGCGTGGTTTGCCGCCGACGCATGCGCACCACGCATCTCAGAACGTTTGGCGCCAAGCTGTGCCGTCAAAGCGCCCACGACCCGGCGGTGACGTCAGACGCCGCCGGATCGGAGAGCACACTATTTCAGGCAGCTCCCTCTGCCATTCTATCCCTGTCAGGAGCCTAAGCACACCGGGAAGTGAGGCATTCAACCTGCCTTCCCCTGTGAGCCTAACCCGCTACCATTCATCTACCACACTAATGGGGTAAGATCTTTTAATAGAATCTTTCATCTCCTTATGCCCTTTTATATATACAGCCCTTTTGGACTGACATGGATATCGCTACCATTTTTAGACATTAATATACTCACTTTAAACATTTCAGATAACACTGCAATGTTCCCAACATTTGGACTTTGGTGCAGTACAATATCCGCACCTTATCCAACCTGCAATCTGTTTTGCATACTACATGACCCTCACAAGGTACAGCTTTTCATTATTACTGTATTTGCAATACAACGGACTATGCGAACCCTACTTCTCATTAACCCCTTTAATGGTCCTATCCATCTAAATTTATCTAGTGTTGTCTCTCTGCAAGTGACTCATAGCCGGCGTTGGCAACCTGGGAATAAATCATCTCTTATCTCGATATTTGTTTTTTACAACAAGAATCGATTTCTATATATTTCCTATCTATCAAGCTTTCTAAAACATATGTGGTAAGTCTTGTCCTTTTTCATGTTTTCATGTCCCGATTTGTTTTCTATGTCCTAAAACTATGTAACATTGTACAAACCTTAAGGCTACAGCAATTGCTCATATCCCTAGATGTATATTTTTTGAGCCAACATATTTATACATGCTGCACAAACATGTACAATATGGTTGTGTAACACTGCTTAAAAAGGACTTTTGCTTATGAAACTTTGTTATTTCAGCATACTTTTGAGCCAAACCTATCAATCTCCTGAAGAAACTCCATTGAGTGAAACATGTCGAGTATGGCGAAGCTCCACACAATTTTTCATCTGATTTAACACATATGTCTGTAATGTATGGATATAATATTTGTGTCCTTTTCTATACCTTTATCCTATTTGGAAAAATAAAAATTTCTATATTTTTATATACATCTTCTTAATTCATTGTGTACCCTACCCAAACCAAGATACCGCTAACAAAAAATCCCGGAGGCTTGTGGCCTCGTTCCTCCCCTTTAAACATATTTTTCATAGATTTATTGGGATTTTGGTATCACTATCTGTTCAACTGCTTCATCTAGTTCACTATTTAATTATTTTCGGGCGTTACTCGCCCATCACTTCTATAGATGAAGTCAGAATTATTGAACCAACCATTGTCAACCTTAGGATGACTATAATCATTGAGCTTTAGAATTACTTAATCTCTGTTAACCTTAATGTTCTGGCAGGGAAATTTTCTTTTCTTTCTCTCCATTTTGTATTATCCATTTAGTTGCATTTACTTCTGTTGCCGGTTACTTATGGCTAACTACTGTGGCCAAGCCTTTGATGGCCTCATGGATACTTTCCAAAAAACCCAAAACCCCCTGGGAGGGGGTCTTACTATGGATCGCTTCTTTTTGCGACTCCAGCGTATGTTGGAAAGAAAATCTAGAATATATTGGAACAAATGGTATTTCTCCAAATATGTCGATGATGAAATGTCCCCGTGGGGTTTAAGAATTCAAATCTTCCCCACTATACAAAAATTGGAACCTGATTTTAAAGCACAATGGGAGGCCAACTTACAACAGTGCTCGGTTCAGATGATGAATCTCCTCTGTCTTCACCATACTACAGAACTAACCAGTGTTGACAGAGAAATAGAAAAACTTTATGATGAAAACCGGGCAATTTCCCTGGATGCATTATTCACCGAGCGTGAGACTGCACTCAGGGAAGGACTTGAAAAGTATGTAACTGATCTTTTGAAAACTAAGGAAAAAAAATTTATGAGAGACAAATTATCTTATGATAATCATCAGGCATATAACTGGGCCCCCCCACAAAACAGAAGACGTGCTGTCAAACCCTCCCTAAAACCGGAAAGAATCCCAGATTTAACCGATTCGGATACTTCTTCTCATTCCTCTATCTCTTCTTCACAGGCACCTGGTCAGTCAACCTCAACTAAGATGTCACAATCAACACATACGTAAGGAGGGTAATGTAAATGCACACACTGGAAAACCTAAGAGTTCTCCCATACGCAATCGCACTCAAATTAGCACTAGAGCCTCAGCTGCTAAAGCTGTGGGCAGCTCTAAGATACTCACAATATCCGACACCCCTACCTTCACTCCCAATCACTCTCTACCCCTAATACCCCCATCCACTGGGGGACAGGCTGAGGCTGTCATCGAATCGGGTTTTCGGACAGCACCAATCTTCACCCAACCGGTACTAGACCAAAGGAAACACTTGGAATCGATCACGACACAGACCAAACAAATGAAAACCACCTTGAAATAATTAATCTTTCCACTTACACTCTCACTGAAACACAAGTATCACTATTAAAACTGGGGCTCACCTTCTGTCCCACCAAATCTGTAGATGCCTTTGAATTAGTAAAAGACCTCAATCTTTTTTCACGGAAATTAATGTTCCGTATCATGTTTGACAAATCCGGTTCTTCAACCGGTGCTGGCACTTTGACCGGTACCCCCCCCTGTCCACCTCCCCAACATTTGTCCATAAATGATTTAAAGGCCATGGAGGAGCTCATGGAGCTGTGGGACGAGGGACACATCGACGAGGTGGACCTGGCAGAAGCTGAGGCTCTCCTCCCTGCTGTTCCCCCTCGTCTCTCTGCCCCCCCTTCCCCCCCTGTGGTTTCTATCTTACCCCCTCGGGAATATAAATCTAAATCTACAACTTTTCCATCCTTCCAAGGCAACCCCAATGTCTGGGCATTCACCCAACAAGTCACCAATGAAATTCGTAAAACTAAGTGGTTTGATCCACCTAAGTCCAATCTCACCCCACAACAAAGGGAAGCTCTGCGCTCCCTACAATTGGAAACTAATATAGTTATCAAACCATCGGACAAGGGGGGAAACCTGGTCATTATGGACAAATGTCAGTATGAGTTGATGGTTCTTCATCTATTACAGAACCGTGAATGGTATCGCAAAATACCAGAGAGCCATGTAAACTACACGATCGGTAAATTTAGACATTTACTGGGCTCTGCTTTCCATCAGAATTTAATCACTAAAAAAACCTATGATTTCTTAAATATTCTGTTTCCCAAAACTCCCACGCTATACGCCTTACCCAAAATCCATAAGAATGCCACTAACCCACCAGGCCGCCCTATAGTTTCCGGCAACGGATGTCTCACCGAGAACGCCAGTGCTCTGGTGGATGACTTTCTTCGCCCACATGTTGAGGGACTTGCTTCCTACTTACAGGACACACGAGATCTATTGAGGGCTCTTGATGGGATCTCGTTGCCATCAGAATCTTGGCTTGTTGCTCTCGATGTCGAGGCCCTTTACAACTCCATACCCCATGACCTGGGGGTCAGAGTTGTGAAGGGCTTCGTTTCCGAGAGCAACAGGTCATCACCCAAATATAATGACTTCATTGTTCAATTACTAGATTTTATACTCAACAACAACATCTTTCTGTTTGGGCGCTCCCACTACCTCCAGATACAGGGCGTAGCAATGGGGACCAAATGTGCCCCATCCTATGCCAATCTGTATCTGGGGGGGTGGGAGCGACACCTATTTCAGAGAGATGACATACAGATATTTCTAGATCAGATTCCAATCTGGAGAAGATACATCGACGATGTGTTTTTCATCTGGACAGGCACACAATCTGATCTACTGCTTTTCTATGAAAGGCTTAAGATCAACACGTTTAATTTGAGCTTTACAATGGAAAAAAATCAATCACACTTAACCTTTCTTGACATCACCATCTATGTTGATGGTGAGGGCAATGTGGGTACAACCCTTTATCGCAAGCCATCTGCCGCCAATACATTGCTACACGCAACGAGCTCCCACCCTAGTCCCTTGGTAGCAAGTGTACCTTATGGGCAATATCTCCGCGTCAAGCGAAACTGTAGTCAAGACTCCCACTTTAAAGTGGAAGCCAAAAAACTACAGCAACGCTTACAACATCGTGGTTATAGCTCAACATGTCTAAAAAAGTCCTACTTAAAAGCTAAGCAACACAATCGCTTTAACCTTATACACAGAACAAAAGCACCCACCACTGACCCGGGCCTAAGAATCATCACCCGTTTCTCTGGACATCATGCTCAGGTGCGGAGAATTTTCGACAAATATTGGTATTTGCTCAAGGCTGACCCTTTAATATCTAAACATGTGGGGGACTATCCAGAAATCACCTACAGAAGATCTCAGTCCCTTAGAGACACCCTTGTACGCAGTCACCACGTCCCAACACCAGAGGGTTGCCCCAACCCGAAAACAAATGTTGGAAGTAAGCCTTGTCACAAATGCAATTTTTGTCGCTATATATATGCATCTAAACAAATCACGTTACCAAATAAAAGAATCTACAAACCCAAATTTTTGGCCAATTGCCAATCAGTCGGTATAGTTTACATTATGTTATGTGAATGCACAGCTTTCTATATTGGCAAAACCAAACGACCATTTTTCCATCGCATAAGAGATCATGTAACCCTTGTACGAGGAAAGAAAATGGAGACTCCAATCAGCCGTCACATGGGACTTTTTCATGCCCATGATGACAAAAAAATGCACTTCTTCGCACTTGAGCATGTACCCCCGGGGGAAAGGGGTGGCAACTATGACCGCACCTTACTTCAACGTGAGGCTCGCTGGATATTTGACCTGAAAGCCACCACCTTACCCGGTTTAAATGATGCCCTTAGCTACAAATCCTTTCTCTGAATAAATGCAGCTCTAGATTATGACAGCAATACAAATATCTCTCTTTTCTCTCTCTTTCTTGTCTTAATCATTTCCCTGTCCAATTATTTTGATAATGGACTAGAAACTAATGTCATTTAACATGATATATATATATATGTTTGATATTGTTAATAAAAACTCTGTTATTGCTTTAAAGCCGATCGGGACATGACTGGAGGGGCTGATTTACCACTGGTATGACCCTGTTAAAATATGCATTGTCATATATTTAATAAACATTATTATGCTCTACTTTCCCAATTTAATTGAGATGTTCCCTACAGGTTGCACGGTCGGCGTCTGCAGTCACTTGTATGGGCGCCCCGGGGTCCCTGGCGGACCGCAGCGAATCAGACCCTCTTCGTTGCCACCCCCCAGCCACCCCCTCTTTTTGGCCAGGTATGGTGCCATCTGTTCTCGGTCCATTGACTGGGACTTTTCCTTCCCCGTCAGGCTGGTAGGCCACTTTGGCGGTCTATGCCCGCTGCTGTGCCCTTCCATTCCTATTTGGGGATCCCTTGTCCCATTTCTATGATACAGCGAGATGAGGGCAAATGGGATTTCCCAAAATGGCCGCCGCCGCGCCGCAAACAAGCGGCGTGACGTCAGACGCTTTGCGCCGACGGCGTGGTTTGCCGCCGACGCATGCGCACCACGCATCTCAGAACGTTTGGCGCCAAGCTGTGCCGTCAAAGCGCCCACGACCCGGCGGTGACGTCAGACGCCGCCGGATCGGAGAGCACACTCTTTCAGGCAGCTCCCTCTGCCATTCTATCCCTGTCAGGAGCCTAAGCACACCGGGAAGTGAGGCATTCAACCTGCCTTCCCCTGTGAGCCCAACCCGCTACCATCCATCTACCACACTAATGGGGTAAGATCTTTTAATAGAATCTTTCATCTCCTTATGCCCTTTTATATATACAGCCCTTTTGGACTGACATGGACATCGCTACCTTTTTTAGATATTAATATACTCACTTTAAACATTTCAGATAACACTGCAATGTTCCCAACATTTGGACTTTGGTGCAGTACAATATCCGCACCTTATCCAACCTGCAATCTGTTTTGCATACTACATGACCCTCACAAGGTACAGCTTTTCATTATTACTGTATTTGCAATACAACGGACTATGCGAACCCTACTTCTCATTAACCCCTTTAATGGTCCTATCCATCTAAATTTATCTAGTGTTGTCTCTCTGCAAGTGACTCATAGCCGGCGTTGGCAACCTGGGAATAAATCATCTCTTATCTCGATATTTGTTTTTTACAACAAGAATCGATTTCTATATATTTCCTATCTATCAAGCTTTCTAAAACATATGTGGTAAGTCTTGTCCTTTTTCATGTTTTCATGTCCCGATTTGCTTTCTATGTCCTAAAACTATGTAACACTGTACAAACCTTAAGGCTATAGCAATTGCTCATATCCCTAGATGTATATTTTTTGAGCCAACGTATTTATACATGCTGCACAAACATGTACAATATGGTTGTGTAACACTGCTTAAAAAGGACTTTTGCTTATGAAACTTTGTTATTTCAGCATACTTTTGAGCCAAACCTATCAATCTCCTGAAGAAACTCCATTGAGTGAAACATGTCGAGTATGGCGAAGCTCCACACAATTTTTCATCTGATTTAACACATATGTCTGTAATGTATGGATATAATATTTGTGTCCTTTTCTATACCTTTATCCTATTTGGAAAAAAAATAAAAAAAAAATAAATAAAAATTTCTATATTGTTTATATACATCTTCTTAATTCATTGTGTACCCTACCCAAACCAAGATACCGCTAACAAAAAATCCCGGAGGCTTGTGGCCTCGTTCCTCATGAACATTCAGTAACAGAAGTTAAGTAACCCTTTTAAATATATTTGTACTGTTAGACTTTAGGCTGTTCTATTTTCTAGGCATTTTGCTTGTTATAGATATCTGTCAGTCTTGTATTGTATTCCTAAGATTGTAATAGTTTTGTACAGCAGTTTTTGTTAGTAAAACGCACATCTATACACTGCAGAAGTCTCAGCTTCCTTGTTATACCACAGAGTAACCTTGCTAGATAGACGCAAGCGATACACCCCAGTACCACCTGTGCCATCTGCCAGTGCCACCTGTCCCCAGTGCAACCTGTCCCCAGTGCCATCTGTCATCAGTGCCACATCAGTGCCACGTCAGTGCCATCTGTCATCAGTGCCACGTCAGTGCCATCTGTCATCAGTGCCATGTCAGTGCCACGTGTCATCAGTGCCACGTCAGTGCCATCTGTCATCAGTGCAACGTATCAGTGCCATCTGTCAAAAGTGCCACCTGTCAGTGTCACGTGCCATCTGTTATCAGTGGCACGTGTCATCAATGCCACGTATCAGTGCCATCTGTCATCAGTGTCACGTGTCATCAGTGCCATGTATCCACATATCGGTGCCATCTGTCATCAGTGCCACGTATTAGTGCCATCTCTTATCAGTGCCACGTATTAGTGCCACATGATATCAGTGCCACGTATAAGTGCCATATTTCACCAGTGCCACATATTAGTGCCATCTGTCAGTGTCACATGTCATCAGTGCCCCCGTATTAGTGCCATCTGTCATCAGTGTCACGTGTCATCAGTGCCCCGTATTAGTGCCATCTGTCATCAGTGCCACATCAGTGTCACGTGTCATTAGTGCCACCTGTCATCAGTGCCACGTCAGTGTCACGTGTCATTGTCCTGGTGCTCCAGGGCCTTCAAAAGTGTAATAGGTAGTCAATAATTTAGATGTGTAATTTATGCTTCCTGCATGTTGGGCCTCTCTAAGTGGCCAGGCTGTGGAAAAGTCCCACATATGTGGTATCGTAATACTCAGGAGGAGTAGCAGAATTTATTTTGGGGTGTCATTTGTGGTATACACATGCCATGTGAGAGAAATAACCTATTACAATGACAATTTTGTGAAAAAAAGAAAAAAATAATTCATTTTGCAAAGAATTGTGGGAAAAAAATGACAACATCAAAAAGCTCACCATGCCTCTTACTAAATACCTTGGAATATCTACTTTCAAAAAAGGGGTAATTTGGGGGGTATTTGTACTTTCCTGGCTTGTTCGGGTCACAAGAAATGAGATAGGTCACTAGTGCATCAGGTGTGATCAATTTTGTATGATTCGCACCACAGCTTGTAGAGTCTGTAACTTTCACACAGACCAAATAATATCCACTAATTTGGGTTATTTTTACCAAAGATATGTAGCAGTATAAAGTGTGGGCAAAATTTATGAAGAAAAATTAATAATTTGCTAAATTTTATCACAGAAACAAAGAAAAATGTGTTTTTTTTTTCATAATTTTCGGTCTTTTTTCATTTATAGCGCAAAAAATAAAAAACCCAGAGGTGATCAAATACCACCAAAAGAAAGCTCTATTTGTGGGGAAAAAAGGACAACAAATTCATTTGGGTACAGTATTGCATGACTGAGTAATTGTCATTCAAAGTGTGAGAGCACCGAAAGCTGAAAATTGGTCTGGGCAGGAAGGGTGTTTAAGTGCCCAGTAAGCAAGTGGTTAGTAGTGAATAGTGTTCCATATATGATGGACAAAAATGGTATCATAAAATAATAATAAATAATGTGTATACATGTACTTCATCCAAAATGGTATCATATGTATAATGGACAGAAAATAATATCAAAAAGTACATATACACCTCATTTAAAGTAATATTATGTATATGGCAACACTAATAGTAATAGAGTATGGTAAAGTATGTTGCACGTATCCAAAAGCCAGGGTGCCGTCATAAATTTTGAAAATGGCAAATCAGTATGTTTTAATTAGAGTCCATTTGGATACTAGCACTGTGAAGACCGGTGTGTGAAACGCCGTTTCACAGGAGCTTAACAGGTGATGTCTTTATCATGCCAAAGGAGGTCCGCCCAAATCCAAAAGTATAATGATCTGAAAAAGACAGGAAGATGCAGATCGTGCGATGTAGTCGTTGCGTGTATGTGTTTCTAAGACATTGGGTAGATGTATCTCATATAAATGCATAAACATGTTTGTCCAAAGTCAAGAATGTTAAATCACATACATGGCACATTTGGCACCTCTACACCTCCTGAATTTGAATAAAATAAAATAACCCCACTAATGGCTCTAGATCAAACTGCATATAACAAGGAAAGCCAGTGATCGTGAATGAAAAATAAAAATAAGAAAACCATTATTCGTCACGAGTGACAAACTACAGCTATAATGACAGAAGCACTGAAACCCTCTTCCACGGAGTCCTAAAAATGGCAACGCCCCCCCCGCCGCCGATGGCAAAGCCCCCCCCCCGCCTCCACCGCCAGAAGAGAGGCAGGAGAGCGGAGGACAGACATCTGAAGCCCCTGTGAGCAGGGTCAGACTGGCCTAACGGCGACTGCAGCGATCTCCTCCCTCTGTCCTCCGGCGCTCGTATATCACGGAGCTGAGTCTGTGTGCAAGGTCCCACCCCCTAGACTGGCTTGTGTGATAATAGATTGAATCAGTGTTCCGCCTATTACAAGAGCTGGTCTAGGGGGGTGGGACCTTGCACAGATACCCAGCTCCGTAACATACGAGCGCCGGAGGACAGAGGGAGGAGAGCGCTGTGTTATCCAGAAAATGGTAAGGCTGACATTAGTGGGCAGAGAGGCTGCAATTGGTGGGCAGAGAGGCTGCAATTGGTGGGCACACAGAGGCTGCAATTGGTGGGCAAAGAGGCTGCAGTGGTGAGCACACACAGGCTGCAATTGGGCACACAGAGGCTGCAATTTGTGGGAAAATAGGCTGCAGTGGTGGGCACACAGAGGCTGCAATTGGTGGGCAAAGAGGCTGCAGTGGTGGGCACACAGAGGCTGCAATTGGTGGGCAAAGAGAGGCTTCATTGGTGGGCAAAAAGAGGCTGCATTTATGTGCAATGGTCAGGTTGCATTTATGGCAATGATCAGGCTCCATTTATGGCAATGGTCAGGTTGCATTTATGTGCAATGGTCAGGCTGCATTTATGTGCAATGGTCAGGCTGCATTTCATGGGCACTGGTAAATATTTCAGGACACCATTTGGTTCAGAATATTTTTTTTCTTGTTTTCCTCCTCTAAAACCTAGGTGCGTCTTATGGTCAGGTGCATCTTATGGAGCGAAAAATACAGTAACTCACCTTCATGTTCCACACTGGAGAAGGGAATGATATCAATCCTTGGGGAGATTCTGGGAACACTGAGTATATATATATATATATATATATATATATATATATATATATATATATATATACTAACCTTGGCATCCTGAAAGATTTAAAGACCTACCCCTTTCGTAAAGTGTACCTTGCACTAAAAATGCAAGATCTGCATATTACATTAGGCCTGCCCTCATCTTAAATCATTGCAAAAAAAAGTGGAAATAAAACATCTGGTGAAAAAGTTTTTAAAACACTTATCTTACCCCAACTTATACCTGTGTCAACTAAGCTAGAATCACAAATCTAGTGAGAAGACACTACTACACTGGAATGGAGAGACTTCTCATGAGATTCGGTATACTCAGTGTTCCCAGAATCTCACCAAGGATTGATAACATTCCCTTCTCCAGTGTGGAACATGAAGGTGAGTTAACCCCTTCCTGACCACCCCACGTATATTTGCTGTGGAAAATTTCGAGGGGTATGAATGCTTTTTCAAGGCACTGTATATCCTACATTTTAGTCAACTAAAATCTCCAGTACATTTTAGTGAATTGAAAAATATTATTAAAGGTTGGCGCTAATTCAAGTGAATATACATAAACATACTTTGTACCACACAATTAATTCATAATCACATTATAATTGGGTGAATATATAAAAATCTAATTAAAAAAATCTTTAAAGAAAAAAAGTCCATATACCAAAAGAAAAGAAAATTCTATGTAAAGACATTGGTGTGATTATTAGTGTTCTTAGTTATCTGTGCTCCACTATCACTCGTGCAGAATGAAAAAGGGGACACAATATGGGTCCACTTTCCTGAGATTGTGGACTCCCCCCTCCCTTTGGTTTGGAAAAAAGATAGCATACATTTTAGTGTTAGTTTAATAGGTTGCTGCCCCTTTAAGGTAGAGAGAGTGGTAGGCAGGAAGAGCCAATCAGGGATTAGGGAATTTTCTGGAAGGCAGTTAAGGCTATATAAGGATATCAGGAAAGGGGCTTATGACTGAAGACGGAGGCTCTGCGGTAGGCGGCGAGCAGGCGGATCCTAATGGCGTAGGGCGGTGTGAAGGAGAGCCCGCCCTGCGTATGAGAACCAGGAGGAGCGTTCCTCCCGAACATTTTTGCCAGGTTGTGGTGTCAACTGAACAAGAAGGCGCGCCTCACGAACGTTCGGATGGCGGCCGGTCGGTTCGGGGCCGCCGAGGGTCCAAGAAGAGGAGGTCCTGTTCCCAGTCTCCAGCGGGCAGCAGCGGTCGGATGTGCCAGGTCCAGCAGCCTTCCACAGCAGCCAGGGGAAGACAGACGGCGCCACAGCATCCATGGCAGCAGACATCGGAAACAGTGCAGCATGACACTCAGCGCTCTGAGGTGTCCTATCAGTCCCAGGCTGGGCAGCCCTTTCAAGCCCCAGACCCTGCAGCGCTGCTGGAGGGAGACAGTCAGCCTCCAGCAGCTGGTGAGTTGAACCAATTATCTATTTTAAATGGTTTAGTGGGATCTTTGTCTTCTCTAGTGCAATCTTTGTTTCAGGTGTCTGTACCTGCTTCTCCTTCTATGGCAGCTATGCCAGTTAACTCTTTTGCTGCTGTGCTCTCTCCTTCTCCTGTCAGTCTGGCAGTTCACAATAGGAATGTTAATGTGGGATTGCAGAATGACATTATTTGCCCTGAGTCACTGTACACGGCTGCACCTGTTAAATTGAATATACCAGAGACATGCATGAAAGGGGTAATGCCTTGTGAGATGTCACCTTTGGGTTGTCATTTGAGTGCAGCAATTAAAGATAAAATATGGAAGGGGGAGTATATAGACATCCTTTCTCTCCTGCCTTCGCATAAGGAATTCATGACTAGAACAGAAAGAAGGGGGGAAGAGAAGGGTGAGGAGGATAGACGCAGATCGATTCCTCGGTCATTTAATAATTGGTTGCAGGCTTTCTGTATTTATGCAGGTATATTGGCTGACAAACATCCTGAGATGTGTGGTGGAGGCATTTTCCAGCATCTGGACCATATTTTAGAGGCCTATAAGAACTTTGGAGGCCTGGGATGGTTCTACTACGACGAATCTTTTCGACAAAAATTGTCCTTAAAATGGGGAATGAAGGACATGGGGTTGTGGCTCAATTTAATTCTGCCACAGAGGATAGTGGCACCTAAGCCTTCCACGTCTAACCCTCAAAATCCTGCTTTCAGAAGAGAATGCTGTTTTGCATTCAACGAAAGTCAGTGCCGTTGGAATGCGACCTGTAAATACAGGCATGAATGTACTATTTGTGCGGGTGCGCATCCAGCAGCTAAATGTTTCAAAAATAAAACGAATGTCAGTCAAAGTCCTGTGCAGAGGGATATTTTTCCAAAAGGCCTGCACTCCAGTGAGGCTGGAAAAAATGCGCCCATGGCTGGACAGATACCCAGACAGGGAGAAGGCATATTTCCTCACTGAAGGTTTTTCCAAAGGTTTTCCTTTGCCTGCCTTTTCAGGGTCTGGTTGTACAGTTAGGAGGAATTTAAAGTCGGTTGACTTGTTTCCCCAAGTGGTGAGGGATAAATTGTGCAAGGAACTTGCAGAAGGGCGTATTGAGGGGCCTTTTAAGCAGCCGCCTTTCCCTAATTTTCGGATTTCCCCATTGAGGGTAGTCCCTAAGCGTGAACCCAATGCGTTCCGCATCATTCACCATCTGTCATTTCCGAAAGGAAATTCTTTAAACGACAACATTGATGCAAGCTTATGCTCAGTTTCGTATGCGACTTTTGACGACGCAGTTAAAAAAATTAGGTCGTGCGGTCCGGGGGCTTTGTTGGCAAAAGCCGATATACAATCGGCTTTTCGCCTCTTACCCATCGCTCCAGAGGCATTCAATTCACTGGGGTTTTTCTTTGAGGAGCATTATTTTTTTGATAAATGTCTCCCTATGGGGTGTTCATTATCATGCGCTTATTTTGAAGCAGTCGCTACATTTCTTCATTGGACGTTAGACGAGCGGTCGGGTTCGGATAGCGTAATTCATTATTTAGATGATTTTTTATTTATCGGTCCGGCAGACTCCACGCGTTGCTCTGATTTGTTAATGGAATTTCAGGCACTGGCGTTTGAATTTGGTATTCCGCTAGCTGCAGAAAAGACATGTATGCCCAGCATGGTCTTAGAATTTTTGGGCATTGAAATTGACACCTATAGTCTGGAATTTCGTCTGCCCGAGGTAAAGTTGTGCAAAATAAAATGGCTGATTGCTAGGGTTCTTCAAAAGAAAAAAATCTGGTTGAAAGAGATGCAATCTCTCCTGGGTATTTTGGCTTTCGCTTGTCGAATTATGCCAGTGGGCAGAATTTTTTCACGTCGTCTCTATTTGTCCATCTCGGGTTACAAGTCCCCTATGGCCCACATTCGCATGACAATTCCTCTTAAGGAGGATTTATTCGTTTGGGCAAATTTCCTTGATTGTTACAACGGGCGGTCGTTTTTTCAATCTGAATTTATTTTTGCCCCTGATCTCAGGCTTAAAGTACTGCGCCAGGTGGTTTTTAGATGCCTCAAATTCAACATTTAGCTGAAAGCTAAATATACGCCTGGAATATTGAATAATATAGCCGATTCTCTGTCTCGTTTTCAGATGGACCGTTTCAGGCTGTTACTTCCAGAGGTGGACCGGGATGGCATCCCATGCCCAGACCATCTGTGGGAAGGGATTTCAATATAGTGTCAGAAGCTATTCGGGGGTCTTTGGCCCCCAAGACTTGGGCCAGTTACTCAGCAGCGTGGAAGAGCTGGTTGTCGTTTGCTAACAATGAAAGCTTTCCTTTTAATATGCCGTCTGAGGATTCGATTTTGTCATTCTTGGCAGGTCTTATGCAGCAGCAGTATTCATATAGTTATATAGCGAAAACGCTGACCGGCATTTCATTTTTCTTAAAACTATTTGGTTTGCAGCATTGTTCTTATTATTTTTCGGTAAAACAGGCGCTAAAGGGATACAGGCGGTCAATGTTTGTGGCTGATGCCAGACGACCAATCTCACTTGACATCCTTGGTGGCCTTTGTAGAAGTACTGAAGTCACTTGCTTCTCAGCCTATGAGGCCTTACTCTTTAGAACGGCATTTGCGCTTGTCTTTTTTGGCGCATTCCGCATTTCAGAGCTGGTCCCCGCAAATAAGCGGGGAGGCTCTGGAATTAGGTTTGAACAATTGGTAATTGACAGCGATGGAGTGCATATCCGGTTACATCATTCCAAAACTGATCAATGTGGCAGGGGTAGGTGGGTCCACTTGCGGGAGCAGGGGGATTTATTTGTTTGTCCAGTAACCGCTGTCAAGCAATTCCTGGTAATTAGGCCACCTGTGTTGGGTAATTTTCTTATTCATGCAGATATGATCCCTTTGACGAAATACCAGTTCGATGTAGTGTTCCACAGATGCCTAACACATTTAGGCCTGAGTGGGTTCAAGTTTTCATCACACTCATTTAGGATAGGTGCAGCTTTCGAAGCAGCTCGCTTAGGGGTCCCGGAGTCTGGTATTAAAGAAATGGGGAGGTGGAGGTCCCAATGTTTTAAGTTATATGTTCGTCCTAATTTGTTTATCTAATTTCAGGTACCCAGCACACGGTGTGGATTCTGGGACACTCGTTTATATATTGGGCGCAAAAAAGAGCGGCTCAATGCAGTTACTCATTGAATCTGTCTCTACAGCCAGAATCTTTTCAGTTATTTTGGAAGGGTGTGAGAGGACTTCAGTGGTATCAACTTTATTTTCAGTTAACCAGGTTATGTCAGATGTGGCCCCCGCCATCCATAGTGATTATTCATGTAGGGGGGAATGACATAGGTAACCTTAGAACGTTGGATCTGTTATTTATGATTAAGAGGGACCTCCTTCGATTTAGTCTTACGTTCCCAGGTACAACTTTCATATTTTCTGAGATAGTTCCTCACTTTTCTTGGCTCTCCTCTGATCAGAGGAGGGTCATGGAAAAAATGAGGAAAAGGATTGATAAGGCGATGGAGAAATTCATGCCTCAAGTTGGCGGATTATCTTACCGTCATGTAGATCTCGAGGGTGGTTTCCCAGGGCTATATAGACCTGATGGTGTTCATTTATCAGAAGTGGGTCTTGATATATTTAACCTGGGCTTGCAAAACAGTATTGAGAATGCCGTGGCCGCGGCGGTGGGGGTGGGCCGTCCTTGTTACTCAAGCCCGGCATGTGGGGACTGTTAATTATATTTTAAATGGTGGTACTGCTCGAGTTCTGAAAACTGAGCAGATAGAATCCTGTGTTGGTTGAATTGATGATTTGAATAAAAGAGTTATATTAATACATGTTTAAACCAATAAAGGTGCAGCGGCCAATTCTTTTGCCAAAAAAGGCTTGTTTGTGTTTATTTAATTTATGATTGGTGGGTTTATAAGGTCTAAGTGTGTCCTACAATCTCATGAAAAAGGGGACACAATATGGGTCCACTTTCCTGAGATTGTGGACTCCCCCCTCCCTTTGGTTTGGAAAAAAGATAGCATACATTTTAGTGTTAGTTTAATAGGTTGCTGCCCCTTTAAGGTAGAGATAGTGGTAGGCAGGAAGAGCCAATCAGGGATTAGGGAATTTTCTGGAAGGCAGTTAAGGCTATATAAGGATATCAGGAAAGGGGCTTGCCCTCTTTCCCTTTGGATCAGCAAAAAGATTGAAGCTCCCTCCCTCCCGCCCTGTCGCGTGCACCCTTATGTGGTAGGGTCACCCCGGATTCTGGGGGGGACTGTTAATTATATTTTAAATGGTGGTACTGCTCGAGTTCTGAAAACTGAGCAGATAGAATTCTGTGTTGGTTGAATTGATGATTTGAATAAAAGAGTTATATTAATACATGTTTAAACCAATAAAGGTTTGGCGGGGCCAATTCTTTTGCCAAAAATGGCTTGTTTGTGTTTATTTAATTTATGATTGGTGGGTTTATAAGGTTCTTTTGCCAAAAATGGCTTGTTTGTGTTTATTTAATTTATGATTTTTGGGTTTATAAGGTCTAAAGTGTGTCCTACAATCTCAGAATTACAAACTCACCACATAACTGAAAAAATTTAACTTGTATAAAAATCAATTCCTTGGAAGGTAGGGCTACCAGGAGGGAAGGTCCTTGTAACTTAACACTGTCAGCTGGCGTATCCTTAGACCAGGGGTCTCAAAGTAGCGTCCCGTGGGCCATTTACGGCCCGCAGAGCGGTTACAACTGGCCCGCAGGACTGATGCATCTCCTGGCAACGGCCGCCTGCTTACGATGTTTTTTTTTTTTGTCTTCATGGTTTACTAGGAGTAAGTCAGGCTAGCTAACGTCTGTGACATCACGTGACGTCCGCCGCTGTTGCTTCTGGGAGTTGTAGTCCACGGCTGTGCGCTCAAGCTCCCTGCACCCGGCGGGTGGAGTCTGGAGAGCAGCGAGCGCAGCCAGCCTAAATACATCCATTGGCATTGCTATGGGGGTGTGGGAGGGGCTGGGGGTGTGGCTGCCTCCTCAACTCCTCCCACAGACTCCTTCACTATGGATGATGCCGCAGCTGAAGCAGATAGAGGCGAGGACAGACACAGCAGCCCCGCCCACCCGCCTGGGTCTTCATCTGCAGGAATGAGGCATGCTATGTAAGTTTACTCTGCACACTGTCACTACATGGAGTTCTAAGATGCCCTGTACCACCCCAACCTGCCCTGTATCACCCCAACCTGCCCTGTGTCACCCCAACCTTGTATCACCCCAACCTACCCTGTATCACCCCAACCTGCCCTGCGTCTCCCCCAACCTGCCCTGTACAACCCCATCCTGCCCTGTGCCGCCCCAACCTGCCCTGTGTCACCCCAACCTGCCCTGTGCCACCCCCAACCTGCCCTGTACCACCCCAACCTGCCCTGTACAACCCCATCCTGCCCTGTGCCACCCCAACCTACACTGTGCCACCCCCACCTGCCCTGTGCCACCCCCAACCTGCCCTGTGTCACCCCCAACCTGCCCTGTGTCACCCCAATCTGCCCTGTGCAACCCCAACCTGCCCTGTGTCACCCCCAACCTGCCCTGTACAACCCCATCCTGCCCTGTGCCACCCCAACCTGCCCTGTGTCACCCCCAACCTGCCCTGTACCACCCCCAACCTGCCCTGTACAACCCCACCCTGCCCTGTGCCACCCCACCCTACCCTGTGCCACCCCAACCTGCCCTGTACCACCCCAACCCCAACCTGCTCTGTCACCCCCAACCTGCCCTGTGCCACCCCAACCTGCCCTGTGCAACCCCAATTTGCCCTGTATCACCCCAACCTGCCCTGTGTCACCCCCAACCTACCCTGTGCCACCCCCAACCTGCCCTGTGTCACCCCCAACCTGCCCTGTACCACCCCAACCTGCCCTGTACCACCCCAACCAGCCCTGTGCCACCCCAATCTGCCCTGTGCCACCCCAATCTGCCCTGTACCACCCCAACCTGCCCTGTGTCACCCCCAACCTGCACTGTGCCACCCCAACCTGCCCTACCCCAGCCTGCCATGTGCCACCCCACCTGCCCTGTACCACCCAACCTGCCCTGTGCCACCCCAACCTGCCCTATACTACCCCAACCTGCCACTATACCACCCTATACTACCCTCAGGGGCTGGTTTGGGGTGGGCCCCATGACCGTGTGCTGCCTGCATGGTGCTATGCAGCCTAGACAGGGGGGGTGACACCATGTTTTACCGCACCAGGTGACCCCAACCCTAGTGACTCCACTGACTACAGCCAAACTACAACTCCCAGTGGGATTTTCTTGGACACCATCTTGGCTGAGTCTGACTCACTGGCTCGGCGTGCAAGGAGGAGGACCTGTCCTACTGAGCCTGAGCTGGCAGCTGCCATCGGCCCATCGCTGAGGTCACGGTGAGAGACCCTGACACCCCCAGCTGACCCGAACATGATCATCCCATCTACCCCCCCCCCCCATACACCTCATTTACCCTGTCCCAGTGCCCATCCAGTAACTTCAAAATAGCCCTCAACACTGGGAGCTGCCCAAGTGCCCATGGCCTGTGGATCCTGCTAGGAGCTGGCTGCGAACCTGTGGGGTCCTTCTGGCCGCTGACCTGGGGGTCCTGTTGGCCATGGCCTATGGGTCCTGCTGGCCATGGCCCACAGGCCAGCAGGACCCACAGGTCCACAGCCAGCTCCCAGCAGGACCCACAAGCTGTGGGTCCTGTTGGGAGCTGGCTGTAGAACTGTGGGTCCTACTGGCTGCGAACCTGTGGGGTCCTGCTGGACCCTGTCCAGTAACCTGTGGGTCCTGCTGGCAATGGCCTACAGACCAGCAGGATCCACAGGTCCACAGCCAGCTTGTGGGTCCTGCTGGGAGCTGGCTGCAGGACTGTGGGTCCTGCTGGACGCTGCAGAGAAAACACTGCCAAGCATCTGTGGCAGTAAGCAGTGACTGGCAGCAAGCAGTAACTACCACTATATATACTAGTTTAGTGTTCTTTTTGAAGCTTGAAAGTTTGCATGCGGCCCCCATGGGATATGAAAACTCGTCCTGTGGCCCTCAGGTAATTTGAGTTTGAGACCCCTAAGTTCATCACATAGCGCAATACAGCCAATAGAGACTTGTAGCCAAAATGGCAAGTAATGCACTTACATTTGTGGGTGCTAATAACCTAGCACTAGCATGTACGACCAAACAGCAGGGATACACGCCGTTTCTAGAGCTCTCGGCATGCGTTCCAACACACCAGAGATTGGAACCAGGCATACCGGAAGTGACGTCAGTGCGAGTGCGCAGTCTCAATGGATTTTCGTGTTTCCACGTCATCAGGAGCTAGTTAAATTGTAATGCATTATTTAAGCATTTCTCTAAAATTTCCAAACTCATTATATATTCCTGGAGTAAAAAACATGTTATTATTTATGGTAATAACCCTGGTTCACACTGAGCTGCGGGAATGAAGCAGTGCGAGTTAACTCCTGCATGTCAGTTCCGATTTCAGCAGTGATTTCACAGACATTTGTGTGGGTGTCTGCACAGATGTCAATGGAAATCGCACCCCAAAATTGCAAAAAGTAGTACAGAATCTACTTTTTGAAATCGGTGCGGCACCGCAAATGCAGCGTTGCACTGTTCTTGTCGGCAATTGCTGCCGATTTGACATGTCAAATCGCATGTCAAAATGCACCAATGTGAACCAGGGCTTAAGGCTTGAACAAACTACACAGACACAGATTTAGCCCTATATATAAAGTCTTTATAGGTTAAATCAAGTTTCAAATATTGCTTTTTTGACAGAAGCGTAACATTAAAATAAAAAATAAAAATATGAAAATATTAAACTCTTTGCTAGTGTGTCATCATGCACATTAACACTTTAACAGTTCAGGTAACCGTGAACACAAAAAATTTCAGCAGCTACAAGCACAGGCACTACCACAGCATAATAAACCAATACTCAAGGGTAATGCTTATTTCTATAATAAGAATCAGTTTACTGTTCAGTGTTCACAGTTTATTTCTTCAACAATTCTCAGATACATTCAAAGAAAAAGTACACAGTCTACAATGCCATTAGTGTGTGGATTATAACAATCACCGCTTTTTATCAACGCCTCTCTCAAGTCTCAGCATTGACGATAGAGATTTTTATCACACTAAAGGTGTCCTTTTATGAAAGTGCAGTAAAATACCGCTATTCAGTTCTCAGGCATTCTCAGAGGAGATCGCTCTCCCCTGAGTGCCTGTTTATGATGGTCTGTAGATCGCTTCTCATGTTGAGTTGAGAAGCGATCTACAAACGCCGGGAACTCCTCAGAACTTCTCCTCACACTATAATCTTGCGTGATGTAGCGGAATTACAGTGTGAGGAGATGTAAAATACAAAAGTTGAACACTAATCACCACATATTATTCCCCAACATATTAATAAAATAATAAAGTTAAATTCCCCCTACACAATATACATTAACCTAATTATTATAAAACATTGTTTTTATCAATATTTAAATATCATACATGTGCCTATTTAAATGTGAATGGTGTTTTCGGACAGTACACAAAAGTAAACATGGAAAAGTTTGTTACCAGGTCTAATTCTTCTACACCGGCCTGTTCCGCAGACCAATTCGCCACAATAGATCAGTCCCTAGGGATTGACCCTATTGGTAACTATCCGCTAAATATCACTCAAAGCTCAGGGTCAGAGACCCTTACCCCAGACATCTTGGATGCTAAGCTAGACACTAAACTACAACTCCTACTCCAACAAATCACTAACAATGTCTCGGCGGAGGTGAACAAATTGGCTGCAGATCTGAGAGGGGAAATTAATCAATTAGGGGAACGCACAGACACCCTTGAGAACAAATTTGACGAGATGGTCAACTATGTACAGGCCATTGAGGAGGAAAACCATAATCTACGTCTCTCAGTCTCCCAACTACAACTACAACAGGAAGATTTGGAAAATAGGGAGAGACGCCAAAACCTACGCTTCAGAGGTATCCCTGAGACAGTGGGGGACTCTGACTTGCGCTCCTACCTCCTGGGCCTTTTCAACACCCTAGCCCCTACGGTGGTGGACATAGATTGGCGACTCGACAGGGCACACCGTTCTCTTGCACCCAAACCCCCGGCCGGAGCCAGACCCAGGGATGTTATAGTGAGGTTCCATTTTTTCGAAAGCAAGGAGGCGCTAACAGTGGCTGCTCGCAACAAATCTCAAATTATGTACAAGGGAGCAAAACTGCAAATCTTCAGCGACCTCTCTCCCATCACCCTTGCTAAACGCAGGAACCTGCGCCCACTCACCTCACACCTACAACACCATAAAGTCCCATACTACTGGGGATTCCCATTCCGTCTGGTCGTTTCCAAGAACGGGGCCCAACACATCCTCCGTGACCTGCAAGAGAACGAGGCGTTTCTAAAAAGCCTCGGTCTACCTCCACTACCGGAAGAAGATTTAAATCCTCCAGACACCCAAGCTCGACTACCTCCCAATACTCCCAGCCGTGTCTGGACCCCTGTTAGGGGCAAATCTAAGAAACAACTTTCTACCCCTCAGCGACCACGCTTTTCCAAGCAACCACCTTGAGACATTGCACACTCTTCTCTGGATCTATCCTTAAATGTGAATGGTGTATAGTAAATTAATGTAATCCACATATGTAATGCAGCTATACACCATTCATATAAATGTAAAATACATTTATAATCATTAAAAAAATAATTTTAATAAAGTATACAAGTATAAATATTTATTAATAAATTAAAATAAAATATATTTCATAATTGATAAACCCCTGTATAAGACCCCTTTCACACTGGGGCGGGAGCGGCGTCGGCGGTAAAGCAGTGCTTTATTTAGCGCTGCTTTACTGTCATTTTAGCAGCGGTTTTCGGCCACTAGCAGTGCAGTTTTAACCCCTGCTAATGGCTGGAAAAGGGGTAAAACCGCCCGCAAAGCACCGCTGCAGCAGCGCTTTGCCGGCGGTATTGCCGCGCTGTCCCATTGATTTTAATGGGTAGGAGCGGTATAGGAGCGGTGAATACACTGCTCTTTCACCGCTCCAAAGATGCTGCTAGCAGGACTTTTTTGACTGTCCTGCTAGCGCACCGCTCCAGTGTGAAAGCCCTCCGGCTTTCACACTGGAGTGAAAGGGGCCGGATTTTTTCAGGCGCTATACAGGCGATATTTTTTATTTTTAGCGCTGTAGTGCCTGAAAACCGCCCCAGTCTGAAAGGGGCCTTACTGTCTGTTCTAAATATAGCGCCTGCAAAGCGCCTTCAAACAGCCGCGGGCTTTCACACTGGAGCGGTGCGTTTGCAGGATGCTGAAAAATGTCCTGCAAGCCGCATCTTTGGAGCGCTGTAGGAGCTGTGTATTTACCGCTCCTAAAGTGCCCCTTCCCATTGAAAACAATGGGGCAGCGCTCCAAACCCCCCTGCAAAGCGCCGCTGCAGTGGCGCTTTGTGGGCGGTTTTAACCCTTTTTCGGCCACTAGCGGGGGTAAAACTGCCTCGCTAGCGTCCGAAAAGCACCGCTATAACGACTGTAAAGTGCTGCTAAATATAGCGCCGCTTTACCACCAGCACGCCCACCGCCTCAGTGTGAAAGTAGCCTAATGGAACATGCCATGGGTAAAACCATATTTCAGGGTTTACAACATTTTTTTTACAAAAATTTTTTTTACTAATAAATTAAAATTATATAAAAATTACATTAATAATAGCATTTAAATGCAGGTTGAATAATATATATACATATATATATTTATATCTATCTATCTATCTCATATATAGATATATATATATATACACATATATATACACACATATACACACTTTAGATTGCTAACCTGCTCGTTTTGGGGTTTGTAATGGTGGGGAAGATGTGTTCTCACTTATGGCTGCTCCTGAGTGAAAGAAGGAAATCAAAAGACTTCCTGCTTTCTCCAGAATACTGAGGCAGCTTTGCGCTTCTCTCTCTGATTCTCCACCTCTGAGATGGTGAAACAGAAAGTGAGAATTCTGTCACAGATCGCCAGTGAGGTGCTGAGATCTTCATACACCTTCATACACTGGCCGTTTCTGTGACAGTCAGTTTAGATTCTCACTGTGCTGAGATAATCAGTGGAGAACATGTTCTCCTCTGATTACCTCAGTTTCATAAACTGGTAATGACCTGAGATCAGCTGTGAGACTTGGGATCGCAGCTGATCTCAGTTTCATAAAAGGACACCTAAGAGCACACCATTAACTTACAGTGAGATGAATATTGTTGCTATAGGACAGTGATGGCGAACCTATGGCACGCGTGCCACAGCTGGCACGCAGAGCCATTTCTGTGGGCACACGAGAGGGTTCAGGACAGAGCTAGAGGTCTCTATCTTCTCTCAGCCCCCTCCCTCTCTTTCAGCCCCCCCCCTCTTTGTGTCCCCCTCTCTTTGTTCCCCCTCTCTCTCAGCATCTCTCTCAAACCCCTCTCTCTCTGTCCCTCTTCTCTCTCTCTGTCCCCCTTCTCTTTCTCTGCCCCCCTCTCTCTCACCCCTCTCTCTCTGTCCCCCATCTCTCTCCCTGTCCCCCTCCCTCTTTCTGTTCCTCCTCTCTTTCAGCTCACCTCTCTCTCTCAGCATCCCTCTCACACCCCTGTCTCTCTGTCCCCTCTCCCTCTCTCTCTGTCCCCTCTCTCTCTCAGCCCCTCTCTCTCTCTCTCAGCCCCTCTCCCTCTCTCTCAGCCCCCCTCCCTCTCTCTTTTCCCCCCTCTCTCTCAACATATCTCTCATTCCTCTCTCTCTCAGCTCCCCTCCCTCTCAGCCCCCTCCCTCTCTCTGTTACCCCCTCTCTCTCAGCATATCTCTCATTCCTCTCTCTCTCAGCCCCCCTCCCTCTTAGCATCTCTCTCACACCCCTCACTCTCACTGTCCTATCTCTCTCTCTCTCTCACAACCCTCTCTCTCACACAACCCCTCTCTCTCACTCACACAACCCCTCTCTTTTGCTCAGCCCCCCTCTCTCGCAAATTGCTGTGTTGGCACTTTGCAACACAAAACCAATGTATTTATTTCAGTTTGGGCACTCGGGCTCAAAAAGGTTTGCCATCACTGCTATAGGAAGTGCTGCTGTCAATAGAAAATAATACCATTCAGTGAATTTACAGCATATGAGCAGTGAGCACCTATAGCCACTGCCATGGCTGAATTTACGTTTCTGGCACCACATTGTGGACACACTGTACAGTGTAAGGTTAGGTGGTGGTGGGCAGTCTTACGCTGAGGTTCTGCCGGCTTCCCTTGGTGCAGGACTCAGACATAAGACTGCCCTATACAACATGCTGGACAGGCATTGTATAGGGCAGCCTTATGCTGAGGTGTGTGGTGTCCTGTCAATGCACCACAGGACACCACCAGAGACACCACAGCAAATAGGCAGAGAAGGCACCTACACAGTGCCCCTCTGTGGAGGGCATTTAGGCATGTGCCATTTGTGCCTAATTATAAACTCGGCCCTGTGTATAGGTTTAGGAAGTACTGCCAATAGCAGTAAATACTATTCACAGCTATTGACAGCATTCATAGCAGCTTCATGCATCTAATTGACAGTTACTGGTCTATTTTTCTTTTTCATTAGTGTGATATTTACCTCTATTGTCAAATTGTCAGTGCTAAGACAGAGAGGAATTGATAAAAGTGGTGGTTGTTATAGTTCCACATACTAATGGCATTTGTAACCTTTGCATTTTTTCTATGAATTTAATTGACAATTAGAACTGTTGTTGAATTACTGATTCTTCCTATATCAATAAGCACAACCCACATGATTAGATATGCTTCTTATGTTATAAATAACTGGAAAATAAAACACTTCTATTTGGTTTGATTCATTTTAAGGACAGCGCTTCCTGCCAACATGACCTTTGCTCTATTCCGCCAGCCTCTAGAGAGGTCATCTGTGAAACCGAATATCAAATTCGCAAAGGCGTGAGAAGCTGGCATAGCCAGCAGGTCTAATGCAAAAGGTTTTAGCTGGTGATAAAAATTGTCACTCTTTGTCAGCTAAAAATCTGTTCTGTGTCCTCAGTGATGACACCTTGTTGCAAGAGCTCTTCATTATATTTTCTGATCTGCTGCTCGTTGTTTGGGGAGATCCTCTGCCTGGGTCTTCTGTGGTATTTTGAAAGAAACCGAAAGACTGGCTGCTTAGATGTGGATGGTGCTTCTTCCACTTCCTGTCTTCTCTTCCACATCATCTTCAGACAAATCCTCATCTTGTGTGTGTGGCAATGTGGATTTTCTTACTGCATACTCCTCTGCCTTTTTAAGCTGTTTCTGAATTTTATCATCTGCCACATCAACAAGGGTTTCACAGACAGTAGGACAGGACAGTTGACAAAACATGCAGCTGCTGCAAGTGGTGAGAACATTTCATCAATTGGATCTAATGAAGCAAAACGCTAGTTCACATTCCCTTTCATTTTCTGTGCAATTGTGGCAATGTTTTGGTAGCCAGTGTTCTGTTTAAAGTCCTCAAGGTGGCTTAGTAGATCAAAGAGGGCAGGGACAACCAGGAACATGAACATGGTGTCACTCTGGAGGGTATTAGTATTGTAGCACTGTCCCCGTAGGGCTGTGTTGACTCCTTAGGCCTCCCTCTGATTACCTGCAGCCAGTTGCTAGGGGTTTTCACTTATCCCCCTTACTCCCGTTTGCTCGTTACACAGTCCAGGGTATTTGTTTTGTTTTTTTTGTATATTTATTGCGGAAATTGAATGGGAGAAGGGATTAGTGGGATACTCCAACTTGAACTATTCACAGTAGATAGAGACAACTTTCACTTGGCCTCACCAGAATATTTGTGGAAGCAGACACACTGATTTTACCATACTGCCACATGTATGGAAGAATGAAGTCGTATTGTTCTCTCTAGCAGAAAACTTGATGCAACTACTTTATCTTCAGGAAACTCTCTAGCACCCCCTTGACTGACACACATCCACTGACTCTTCTAGCTGAAGAGGTGGCCCCCACAGGACAGGCCCAACGATACAGATCTGTACTAACTGTAGGCAGAATCAGATCCTTGCTGGCATCCCCCTTCCAGTCAGCTCTGCAGGACCTCTGGGTTCAGCCCCTCTCTGACTCCAGGCCCTTAGGTCGACTACCCAAGGCCGCATCACAACTTCTACAGAGGAGGGGCAGCCATCCCCTTCCCTCTGGGGACCCCGTTCTCCAGCTCAAAGACCCTGAGCACATTATACAGTATCCCACCATGCATTGAGGCACTTTCCACTGCCAATAACAAAGGCTGTAACAATGCCTGTGCCCTCACTTGCCAGGTCCCCTCCCACTCTCCAATATGCCTCCCTATTGGACCAGTGTGGGACATTCAGACAAGCTGAGCTGCACCTGAGCACCATGAGCAGACCTTACCAATAGATCATGCTCCCTGGTAGGCAGAGAACACTCTAAGTTTGCCTAACAATCTTCCTTGTAAGCAGAAAGACCCAACACTATACTCTCTTCTAGCATCTACCTAGGAGGGTACTACATCCACCTCCCACCAAAACAAGCCATGTCTTCACTGGCTTCAGGGCATCAGCCCCTACGAAAATACCTGTACAAAAATCTACACGGAGTATCCCACAAACTTGGAAAGGGGGAGAAGGGGGAAAAAAGGAACAGGACCATGGGGCATACCCCAAAATATAGACATCTGCTGTACAAAATATTTACAGATATTCAAAAGAGAGCATCCACCAAGTGCACTATATTAGTGCACCCCCACCAAAACAAAGATTTATCAGTGGGGAAATTGGTGAAGCACCCCTAACTAACTATGCTACAAAAAAGTCAACTCCTAGATTCACATTCTGGCTGTAGTACGGTAGTAGACTGACCCAATTACCTTCATGTCATACCATCCTGTCATTATGAATTTGAGCACGTATTCTCCTAAACTAAACCTCTCCCCACATTGGGGTATAGATAAGTTAAGTTGTTTCAAATGTTTGTTCTGCCCTGTTGTGGCCTGTTGCTGCATCAGTGTCAGGTTATCTATATGGTAGGATGCGCCCCGTTGTGGATTGTTACCGCATCGGGGGATCTGCCCCTGCGTGGGCAATGTTTAGCCCCGGTGTGGGCAACTTGTATGTAATTGAAAAATTCAATAAAAATGATTTTCAAAAAAAATAAAAAAACTATGCTACAAAAAACATTTTTATACATACAGTATCTCCCAAAAGTGAGTACACCCCACATTTTTGTAAATATTTTATTATATCTTTTCATGTGACAACACTGAAGAAATTACACTTTGCTACAATGTAAAGTAGTGAGTGTAAAGCTTGCATAACAGTGTAAATTTGCTGTCCCCTCAAAATAACTCAACACACAGCCATTAATGTCTAAACCGCTGGCAACAAAATTAAGTACACCTCTAAGTAAAAATGTCCAAATTGGGCCCAAAGTGTCAATATTTTGTGTGGCCACCATTATTTTCCAGCACTGCCTTAACACTCTTGGGCATGGAGTTCACCAGAGCTTCACAGGTTGCCACTGGAGTCCTCTTCCACTCCTCCATTACGATATCACAGAGCTGGTGGATGTTAGAGACCTTGCGCTCCTCCACCTTCTGTGTAAGGATGCCCCACAGATGCTTAATAGGGTTTAGGTCTGGAGACATGCTTGGGCAGTCCATCACCTTTACCCTCAGCTTCTTTAGGAAGGCAGTGGTCGTCTTAGAGGTGTGTTTTGGGTCATTATGTTGGAATACTGCCCTGCAGCCCAGTCTCCAAAGAGAGGGGATCATGCTTGGCTTCATTATGTCACAGTACATGTTGGAATTCATGGTTCCCTCAATGAACTTTAGCTCCCCAGTGTCGACAGCACTCATGTAGCCCCAGACCATGACACTCCCACCACCATGCTTGACTGTAGGCAAGACACACTTGTCTTTGTACTCCTAACCTAGTTGCTGCCACACACGCTTGACACCATCTGAAGCAAATATGTTTATCTTGGTCTCATCAGACCACAGGACATGGTTCCAGTAATCCATGTCCTTAGTCTGCTTGCCTTCAGCAATCTGTTTGTGGGCTTTCTTGTGCATCATCTTTAGAAGATGCTTCCTTCTGGGACGACAGCCATGCAGACCAATTTGATGCAGTGTGCGGCGTAGGGTCTGGGCACTGACAGGCTCACCCCCACCCCTTCAACCTCAGCAGCAATGCTGGCAGCACTCATACGTCTATTTGCCAAAGACAACCTCTGGATATGATGCTGAGCACGTGCACTCAAGTTCTTTGGTCGACCATGGCGAGGCTTGTTCTGATTGGAACCTGTCCTGTTAAACAGCTGTATGGTCCTGGCCACTGTGCTGCAGCTCAGTTTTAGGGTCTTGGCAATCTTCTTATAGCCTAGGCCATCATTATTTAGAGCAACAATTCTTTTTTTCAGATCCTCAGAGAGTATGAGAGGGTGAGAGCAATTACATCAAATTTAACACACCTGCTCCTTTTCACACCTGAGACCTTGTAACACTAACGATTTACATGACACCGGGGAGGGGAAATGGCTAATTGGGCCCAATTTGGACATTTTCACTTAGGGGTGTACTCACTTTTGTTGCCAGCGGTTTAGACATTAATGGCTGTGTGTTGAGTTATTTTGAGGGGACAGCAAATTTACACTGTTATACAAGATGTACACTCACTACTTTACATTGTAGCAAAATTTCATTTCTTCAGTGTTGTTACATGAAAAGTTATAATAAAATATTTACAAAAATGTGAAGCATCCAGCCCCCTAAGGGCAACTCTTGACTCATCATCCTGTAGTGTTCCTGTAATAGACAAACAGAATAACATCCTATTCTGACTAACTAAACACATTTTGCACTTGTTGCCTTCAGGAACCATACGACTAGCAATAGGCAAAGTCCCTCTCAATTACTAGGGTACTGACTCAGCCAGACCCACAAGTTAGGATGAAGAGGTGCGGGGTCCATCCAACTGATGCTCCCAGTGTCCTTCCTTCTGCAGTACCGCGACAACACATCTTCTCCTGACGGCCTGCTGTTATTGCTGGAGCCTTCGCAAAAGCGGGCCTACTTGGACATCTATTAATAAGATTGGGACTGTCATTTTTCCTACTATTAAGGATTATTTATATAGTGTGGATCTATATCAAACACATTGTTTCACTGTATTATGATCATTTAGCACTTGGTTGTGTTATTGACATTTGCACTTCTTTTTTTGTGTATATTTTAATTATTCTCAGCACAATCTGAAAAGTTTTTTTCATGTGAGCGCTGCACTTTTTTCATTTTACGTTACATTTTGCAATATTGATCCTCTGCTGTGCTGGCTGCTTGAGGTTTTTTAAAGGGACAGCGCGGTATATATTATATATATATTTTCAAAAGCTGGCCTACTTGTGAGTGTTTGTAGAAACTCTTCAAGGGAGCCCTTTCTTTCTGGCACCCCCTCCTCAGAAGAGACAGTGAGCCACTACCCATTTTTCACAAGGTAGCAACTCGCACAAATTTTCCTCTAGCATTACACTGGCCCACAAGAATCTTTGCAAAGTGTACTTGCTGAATGAAGTATCTTGGCAAAGTGTCCTTTTCCTAAAGTGTCTCTGTGAACTAGGGGTTTACCCCCTCCACGTAGCAGCCCCTGGCTTTAACAGGTGATGAAACATTAGCTGTTTCAGTGGTCCCCTCCTTCGTTTGCAAGAATAGAAGGGAAGGGGATTTGGGGAAAAGGGCCTTTAACACTATGAACAACAAGCTGACTGTGGCAACTCTTTGGGCTCAACAGCCCCTTGACAATAACAGCTCTTGAACCTGGCTGAGACTTGGCATACCTCAGTAGTAGTGATCCGGATGAGGAATTTGCACGATCTTGCCTTCAGGACTCACCATACTGGTGGACTAAGCTTGGCATTTTCTGTCTGATAGAGAGTAAGGTGTCCCATAGCGGTGACCTGGACGAGTTTCGGTGTGGCTTGGGGACATACAGGAAGCCCCAGACAGCTACATCACACCAGGCTTCCTTCTTACTTTCAATCTCCTCCATTAACTTCCTTGGAGCATATGGGTAATCGTATCCGTACTCCATGGCCAGCTTCCTCTGGTAGGGCATACGGGGTCTCCACTTTGGTGATCAGCTTGTCGTAGGAGTCATTCTGTGCTGGAGCCTGGGCATATGTGCGGGGTGGGGATAGGTCTTGGACCCTTGTGCTGTAGGCCTCGCAGAACCCCAGATTCCTCACACTCCTCATGCGAATAACTGCTGTCTCTGTCTCTTCACTAAGTGAACTGGTACTTGGGGAGCCTCTTCTTCTCTCAGTTCCCCAATCCCTCTCAGTCTCTCCCTCGTATCCCTATTCACTGATTCCCTCTTCCAGGGACCCAAATCGGTACTCGAATCGGAGAGTGACCCCACATCAATGATCTCTGCCTCCTCCTCACTGGACAAACTGGAGGACTTCAGCTTCTGGATCTATTGAAGCCCCTCTGCCTCTTTAAGAGCTGAACCTTTTGTTAATGTGACTGCCACTAATGCACCCTGTGACCACTGCTTGGACTTCATGAATTGAGTACATTGCACCTCTGAGACTTGGGTCTCACTGGTTTGGTAGATTGTGGTACGGGTGTGGACCACTGGTCCTGGCCCCAGCGGTGATCTCGGCATTCCCCGTCCTCTCCCAAATGGAATAACCACTATGGGTGTCAGCAGTTCAGAAGTGGTTCCTGCCTCCCAGTTCACATATAATCTTCTGGGCTGACAATCACTCCTTTCAATTTCAGCAACATGTCACCACAGTGCCCACACTGGCCCCATGCTTGCAGCCGCATCGATACATTCAGGCATTTGTTACATACCAGCCCAAGATGCTCCGTGTCTCCTTCACTGTACAACGCCAGACTTTCCTTGGGCATTAATCAGACTCCTGTATCCCACAGGGTCGGATTCTGCATCTCAGTCCACTCTGCAGGCTCTCTGCCAACACGTGCGATAGCCTCCACTCTCTGACTCACTCCGATACCCGCCATCTTGCTACTCCTCACATGTGTCTCCTCTGCAGCTACACCTGATGGCGGAAGTGATGTCACGGTTCCCTTCCTCCACTCGGATTGGAGGCCCACATCGGTGACTCTGCGCACGGCCCCGCCCCAGACTAGCTGACCCTCTGGGGTGGCCCCTCCTGCTAGGCAGATCTTCTTGGCGCGCTCTCTCCCGTGCCTTTACTTTAGCTCCGGTCACATTCTCCTGTTCACATGTCAGCCGAACTCCCTCACTGCTGCTGGAAACACACACTGACACAACCCATGCATCCCGGGTCACTGCTTTCCTGAACACAACTTGAAAGCAAACTTGCATTGATTACTGTGAAGCAGACACTACCTTCTTCCACAATTCAACACATTCTTTCTTCATCGACACTCCAGCACTTTACATAAGAAGACATGACGTCTCTTGGGTACATATCCAGATGTTACTGGTAGTAACCACTGCTGTAACTCAGAGAGACATCCCAGACGAGATAAAAAAAATAAATAAATAGATAAAATATATTTTCCTAGGAGTCTTTTTTTCTTCCACTGACATTTTATCCCGTATGCTTGCTTTTGGGATCCATGTGACCTTGTATGGTACCGCTGTAAGCCACAAACACACAGTTTCTTCCTCCCATAAATATACCTGCTATTGTAGTTGATACATTGATACAAGTTGTTACTTGTACTATGATGTTTGCCAATATATACATGTCTTTAAATTGTTTGCAGTTTGGGATATTATCCTACATGTAATTTCTTTCTAGATATCCTTTTCAATTGTACATCTTCATTCCCTGAAGAAGTCAATTTGTTGCTCAGTTCAGTTGTACTTTACATGCATGGGGTTCACCCCTTTAGTACTTACTATATTGAAACTACTGTGTGATTTTTTTTAATTCTAAAGCCCCATACACACTATCAGTTTTTCTGCTGAGTTTTTGCTTCAGATTTACCAAAACCATGTAGTGCAAGGGCCTGCCTGATTGCATACAAATTGAAACTCCTAAGGTTTGACCTCATATTATATGGTTTTGGTAAATCTGAAGGAAAAGCTCAGCAGAAAAACTGATAGTGTGTATGGGGCTTTACAGTGTTGTTAAAATGTTTTTTCCCTTTTAAGGTTTTTTATTTATTGTCATAATAAATTTTGTAATTTTTTTTATCGTTACATCATTTTCATTCTCTAGATTATCCGTCTAGTATCGTATAGTCCCAATTCCCCTCCATACCCCATTGTGGGTTTTTTTGCACTGCATTACAGGGATAGATATCCCTCCTGTTTTTTTCGGGCCCAGGAACCTAGCTGCATTTATGTTTTTTGGTTTATTTTGTTCAATACAAAAGTACAAAAGTAGCATGCACTTATAGCAAGGACAGAAAAGATTTAAAAAGAAGATTAAAGAGTAATTCCACCTTTGTGGGGAAAAAATGTGCAAATATATATATATATATATATATATATATATATAGCGTATATACAAAAGAGACATATGGCATATTGCAATGTTATTAAAATGTATCAATTGCAATATGGCAACCTAGAAGCGTTCTGTGCACAAATGCTATTGGTATATGGAACCCCTCCCGCCAAAATGGACTAATTTCCTGCCTGTGTGACTGGCTTAATGTACTGATTTTCCCCAAAGTCTGCATTAAGATACAAGCCAGATTTTGGGCATCCCATGTGCAACAGAAAAACCCTTTTTAGTGAGATACTTCCATTCCAAATGCAAAAGAACATCTAAGCAGCTGATAGATAATTATGAAATCACTCCCATAAAGATGGACACAGACAAACAGCTATTACTTTAGAATAACAAAAGGTAGGAAATCTGACTGCAACAAAGTTTGGTAAAATCCCTGTAATGAGTTAAATGTGCTGACATTTCTATACAGTTTGTGCAGCAAGTGCGGATGGGTAGTAAATAGGAGTGACTCTGACACACCTCGGTGAGGTCTAGATAGTGAGGAGGCCTGTAATGCACAGTGAAACAATAAATACTCGCTAAGGTGAACGACAATAAACTGTTAAAATAAATAAATAAAAATGAATATAAAACTTGCAGCTGCTGTAAACAAAGTGCTATTCACTTGATATCATACAATAAATCAATTATGGTCTAAATATGGTCTAAGGACATCATCCTGTGGACCTGTCCATATCATCATCCTCTGCCAGATTTCAGCTTGTTTGACCCCTAGACTGAAAAGCTAGGGGTCCATTACAACTGGTGAGTGTGAGGGAACACTGAAGGGGAGTGTGTCACATCACAGAGTGGATGTTTGAAGCACTTTGCACTTGGATTGGAGCACTAGGGCACTTTCAATGGGACGTTTTTGCAATTATATCATATAATTATGTGTTGTTGTTTACATATCAATTTTTGCACTGTCGCAAGCGTTGTATTTGCATGCAGTGTTTAAAGTTTTGTTGGAGCACTAGAGCACTTTAATAAGCATAATTTTGGAATACACACAACACAATTGTAAATTGTAAGTTATTTGATGGTATTTGCTTCATTTGTAGTGTTGCGAGCGCTGTAATTTATTTATTGTCTGCAATGCACAGTGCTCCGAACGGTCTCTGAGGAGGCCTCTAATGCACAGTAAGTACTCTGGATGGTTTGAGGAGGCCTGTAATGCACACAGTACTCTGGTTGGTCTGAGGAGGCCTTTAATGCACAGTGAGCGCTCTGGGTGGTCTGAGGAGGCCTGTAATGCACACAGTGCTCTGTATGGTTTAAGGAGGAGGCCTCTAATGCACACAGTGGTCTGGACAGTGGTCTGAGGAGGCCTGTAATACACAGTGCTCTGGACGGTGGTCTGAGGAATCCTGTAAAAGCTGCACAGTGCTCTGGATGGTCTGAGGAGGCCTGCAATGCACACAGTCTTCTGGGCAGTGGTCTGAGGAAGCCTGTAATGCACAGTGCTCTGGGCGGTGGTCTGTAATGCTGCACAGTGCTCTGGACGATGGTCTGAGGTTGTCTGTAATGCTGCACAGTGCTCTGGACAGTGGTCTGAGGTGGTCTGTAATGCTAAACAGTGCTCTGGACGCTCTGAGGTGGTCTGTAATGCTACACAGTGCTCTGGACGGTGAACTGAGGAGGCCTGTAATGCACACATTGCTCTGGATGGTCTGAGTGAGGGGGGCTGTAAATGCTGCACAGTGCTCTGGGTGGTCTGAGGAGGCCTGTAATGCTGCACAGTGCTCTGGACGGTCTGAGGAGGCCTGTAATTGTGCACAGTGCTTTGGATGGTGGTCTGAGGAGGCCTGTAATGCACAGTGCTCTGCACAATTCTGAGAAGGCCTGTAATGCTGCACAGTGCTCTGGGCGATGGTCTAAAAGGGGCCTGTAATGCACACAGTGCTTTGGATGGTCTGAGGGGGCCTGTATTGCACACAGTGCTCTGGAGGGTCTGAGAAGCAGAGGCTTGTAATGCACACAGTGCTCTAGATGGTGGTCTTAGGAGGCCTGTAATGCACACAGTGCTCTGGAGGGTCTAAGTGAGGAGGTCTGTAATGCTGCACAGTGCTCTGGACAGTCTGAGGAAGCCTGTAATGCACAGTACTCTGGACAGTGGTCTGAGGAGGCCTGTAAATACTGCACAGTGCTCTCGACAGTCTGAGGAGCGGAGGCCTGTAATGCACTCAGTGCTCTAGATGGTGGGGAGGCCTGTAAATGCTGCACAGTGCTCTGGACAGTGGTCTGAGGAAGCCTGTAATGTACACAGTGCTCTGCACAATCGAGAGGCCTGTAAATGCTGCACAGTTTTCTGGACAGTGGTCTGAGGAGGCTAATGCATACAATGCTCTGGACAGTTGTCTGAGGAGGCCTGTAATACTGCACGATGCCAAGCATGCCACACCACTAAGCACGATACGGTCGCTACCTTGCTTGCTGAGAGGGGAAACACTCACAGGCTTTACAGGCAGAGCTCTGGGGAAACTGGAAGTTCATTTGGGTATGCGTCCCTCACTGACAATTTCGTTCCAATTTCGCTTGTTGACAAAAATTGGAATTGATTTTCATCATAGTTTTTGTCAATTGACGAAAATTTGGGGCAATTTTTGTTTAGTTTTCATCACTGGAAACATTCCGCTGATGAAAATTATAACGAAAATATTTTCATCTCCAAAATTAACATTCGTCCTTGTGCCCTCACACAGCTGTAACAAACCACTGCACTTGAGAAACTTGGAGCCTGTTTTGCTGCCTCCTGCAAATCACAAACCAGTTCCTCTTTTGATTTGTGCTATATTTCAAACTGCCTGTCTTGGCACACAACAGATGGCACACATCACATGGGCGTGATTGCAAAATAAAAGATAGGATGGACAAACAAAGGATATGAAGAGAACTGTTACTATATATGTATGAAAAAATAATATGTACCGGCTTTTCTCAAGGAGTAGCCAGTTGTTGCCTTGCCAGCTGGAGGATCGGGCTGTAGGCTCTTTAGCCTACTTTCCTCCTTCACCCCCCACCACTGGGCTCTGTGTGTACAGCATGGCTGTGCTGTGGTGTGTGTGTGAGATCCCCACTAGCCCCCCCCCCCCCAATCATTGATGTCAGCAGCAGTGAGATCGAGATCTGTGAGGGGGGAAAATACCCAGATAGCAAGGATAACTTGCCACACGTTTGTGGCAGCAGAGCCGATCCACCCTATACACTGACTACGCAAGCTGCGTAGGGCCCCACCGTTGTGGGGGGCCCCCAAGGGCAGATCGGCTCTGCTCAGAGCCGGTGTCTTGCCGAAAACCGGACTGGCCGCCCTTGGAGCTGCCGCCGCTGTGAGGGCAGCCGCGCCTGAAAAAAATATGGCTGGGGGGCCGGGCCGACGTGAAACTGCGCAGGCACCAGCGCTGTTCCGAAGTCAGTGTATACAGCACAATGTATGGGTCTCTCTGTATACAGCAGAATGAATGGATCTCCCTGTATTCAGTACAATGCATGGGTCTCTCTGTATACAGTACAATGAATGGATCTCCCTGTATACAGTACAGTACATGGATCTCTTTACAACAGTACAGTGCAGTAATCTCTCTATATACAATGCATGGCTCTCTATATATACCCCCTATAGCTGGTGGTATTCTGCATGGTTACTGTATTGCTGGGATTTGTAGTCCTCTATACAGTGGTGGAACTACCAGGTTTCTTGCATCGGGTCTTTGAGGTTTTTATTTCCACCTCTCGTTAAATACACACATTTTCTGCTAAATCTCAGCATATAAACAAGGAAAAAATAAAACATTCCAAATTGTGCTACACCAATGGGATATTAAGGTTAGTCTCTCCTTGATTTCTACCTCCCTGAACTCCATATCAGACCTCATGGTTACCATTCACCTCTCTGCACACCACTCCCAAAGTGATTCTATGGCTGCCCAGCACCAATAAAGAAAAATCTTACACACAGCAGGGAGCAATGATGAAAATTCAGCCACAGTGACCTCTGTGGTGGGATGACTATTACACAACATAAATGAACCAGAACTTGCAGAAGACTTGCAGAATGTTTGCAAAGAAAGTTGATATGGAGTCATGCAATGCGGACTTGCTGCAATTGTGCAAGAAACTTTTGAAGCCTGGCAAGTCTAGCAATAGCTTAGCAAGTCATTACAAATGCTCCTTCCCCCTCCCCTTGTGCAACAGAAAAGGATCATAGGACATGTAGTCCTCGCAAAATGCTGTGCAATGTAGACTAACAGACAGTTGACCATTGCCTTGACAAAGCACTGTATAAACAAGGAGAAGGACATAGGACTTTTCCCTGGCAATTCACTATAGGTCTGGCAGAGCAGTGCAGGCTGAGGGAGCACAAGAACCTGCTGCAGCGTTCTGTGCTTATACAAGTAGATCAGCACATCAGGGTACAGAGGGGCCCTTTGCTTTGTTGAGGGCAGGAGAGTACAGAGCTGTGTTCTATGTCCCAAGGTACCAAACCACTGCCAGGATGCAGTCTTTGCTGTGCTGAGGGCCCGAGTCTCCCTAGGCAACCCAGATGTAAGCAGATATCTGACCAGAGGGACCATTGCTGCTCTGTCACTGGGTCTGGTGAGAGGGCCTTGTGGCCATAATCTCTTTGCTGCTATCAGAGACTGACTAGACACTTGACTAGTAGCCTATACCACTGCATGCAGATTTTACTGGGACTGTGTTTAAGTCCACCACCAAAATGATTGGGCCCCAATGTTAGCTGGCTAAAGATCTAGGGAAGAGGACTGTCCCTTTAGATAAGCTGCCCCACAAGGACTTGGTTTACTGCCTATCTTAAGGGGTATCGCTGCTGCCTGATCTCAATTCAACCCTCCTCATGATCTCTATGCAGAATTTTCTGATTCATTCATGTAACAAGTGTAGAGCGTTCTCTGCTCACTCAGCTGTCAAAAGAAAAGACTGGGTAGCCTGCCAAGTCTTACACAGCATTGTTGTCTCCCCCCCCGGGGGTATATAACTATAAACATTGTAACTTTTTGCTCTTAGATCAAAAGGAATGAACTTCTGTCTGTAAATGAGGGAAGTTTAACCACTTAAAGACTAAACCTTTTTCTGACACTTGTTTCTTACAAAGTTAAAATCTGTATTTTTTACTAGAAAATTACTTGGAGCCCCCAAACATATATATATATATATATATATATATATATATATATATATATATATATATTTAGCAGAGACCCTAGGGAATAAAATGGTCATTGTTGCAATATTTTATGTCACACTGTATTTACGCAGCACTCTTTCAAACGCAATTTTTTGGAAAAAAACACTTCAATTAATTAAAAAAACGAAACAGTAAAGTTATCCTAATTTTTTCGTATAATGTGAAAGATGATGTTACGCCGCAAGACTAGTGAGAGAATTGTGATCTTTATTCTGAGCAAAAAATCGTGATTCTCATTTTAGCCAGATCTGGGATATAACTTCAGTGACTTTCAGCAACAGATGCTCAATATTTGTTTCCTGCTTAGTGGCTGTAGCAGGTAATGTATTAGTCTCTCTTGAAAAAGCACTTGGATTCAGTGGCTCATACTTTACAGACATGGCATTTTCTAGTTTTTTTGCCTTATTGGAACTGAAATTAGGCAATTGCTTCAGCCTATTTGGGATATATGCAAAAGGACCCTTTAACTGAATTTAGATCCTTCCCATGGGGACTGCTAACTGGCCGTTCGATTGCTATTACAAACAGCGAGAGGGGACACCCCCCCCTGCAGCTTGCTCGGGCTCACCTATTTCACTGCCAGCTGGCCGGACAGCCAAACAAAGCTGGGAAAAGCTTTCAAAAATACTGATCTTGCTGTTTTGAAGTCTTTTAAGGTCAGAGGAGGGATTTTAGGTCTTATAGACCCTAGATCTCTTCATAAAGAGTACCTGTCACATGTCTATTTCTGTCACAAAGGAGGTTTACATTCTTTGTGATAGCAATAAAAGTAATAAAAAATAATTAAAGCAGCAGTGTAAAAATAAAAATAAATAAATATAATTAAAAAAAATGTAAGTCACCCCCCCCTGTTAGCACGCAAAGATGAATGAGCACGTCGGTCCCACATGTACGCAAATAGCGATCGTATCGCCGCAAACGTCAAATTATGGGCAGTAATTCTAGCACTAGACCTCCTCTGTAAATCTAAAGTGGTAACCTGTAAAGCAGGGATATGCAATTAGCACACCTCCAGCTGTTGCAAAACTACAAGTCCCATCATGCCTCTGCCTCTGGGTGTCATGCTTGTGGCTGTCAGAGTCTTGCTATGCCTCATCGGACTTGTAGTTCTGCAAATGCTGGAGGTCCGCTAATTGTACAAAGTCTGATAGTGTGTATGAGGCTTTAGATTCACCAAAACCATGTAGTGCAAGGGCCTGCCTGATTGCATACAAATTGAAACTGTTAAGGTTTGACCTCATATTATATGGTTTTGGTAAATCTAAAGGAAAAAATCTAAAGAAAACTGTATAGTGTGTATGACCTCTTAGGTCAAGGAAAAGAAAAGAATAAAAGGAAAATAGAATAGTGTCTACAATCTTGGGGATCTTGATGTTATAGAACGAGATAATATGAGTTTCATATTTTGAGTTTCAAATTCCATATTCTGTGTTCCCATCTCATAAGGTTGGGAAGTATGTTATATCTAAAAGCATTTGACTTCCTATAGTTTGCTTTTTTGCAACCATGATCAAAGGTCGCTTCTTCCAAAGAAGCATGGTGGGCAAAGTAGTCAATGGCATTAATGATACGTTAGTTTGTTATAGTGCCATATACCCATGACAAGAACAGCACGTAAAATACAGATAGGTATACTCTCAATGGGTTATACAGAAATTGTACCACAAGATGTCAGTGTTGTTCATTTAATAAGTGGCTCCATAGTAAACGTGTTCACAGGCTCTGTGACCATATATGGTTAGCCTTGTAGCTTTGTCCAGGCGTGGCTCATCAGCCCTTCCACAAAAGGGGAAATAAAGCTTTCAACAAGCTGCCAGCTTCAGCTATCATGGTAACAGGCAAGCACTAATTATATTGTTGAGTGTGTACACTGTTTCATTGTAGCATATTAGTTTATGATTTTTACGATGTTTCGTAAACAGCATTCCGAAGACCACTCACTCTACTGCTATAAATATATGTAAAAAAAAATAAACATATAGTCTACCAAAATAAGCTAGTAACATAATAAAATGCACATTAAAAAGAAACTGTAATATGAGTATGTATCAAATATGTTTTGTATGTAATTTCTTGTTGTGAAGACTTGGGGGGCAATTTTTAATGTAGAATGGTTATCGCCTTTTGCCCTGCATTTTATTCCACAGTTGTGGCCCATTCATAAAATGCAGGTTTTGGTAGTTAGCCTGCTGTACTTCACAACATTCTCTTTGCATAACACAGTAGAGCAGTGGCTCACAACTCCTGACCTGCGGACCCACTAACAGGCCAGGTTTGCAAGATAACTGAAATACATCACAGGTGATATCATTTGCTGCTCAATGATTGCAGTATTCTAGTCTGTATCTCCCCGAGGTAATACATAAAACCTGGCCTGTTAGTGGGCCCTGAGGACAGGGTTGATGACCACTGCCTTACAGTGTTACTTCTTTTTACTCCTTCTGTTTACTTTTATAGTGCTCTGCCAGCAAGGGACACCAGAAGCAAACAGAGCACATTGCATAGTTCATACTTTTTTCAAATCCATCACTGTGCTCTATAAATATGTGGCCTGGGCTTACTGGACCCAAATGGTGACCCAGAGAGAGCGTTTGCTACTGCCCTCAAAAGGCTGGTGTTTAAGGCAGCACTCCAACTTACAGCAGGTTCATACCGGGAATGACACAGAAACACGCTGTGAATTCCTTTGCAATTTACATGCAGTTCTGTGCAGTGCAAATTCAAAATGAATGGGCTGAAATCGCACCTCACCCCACAAAAATTAGTGCATACACTACTTTTGGAAACTCACTGCAATCGGATTGCATGGTACCATGTGATCCAGTGCGGGCAACGACACTGCGTTTTCGGGAAATGCAGGGGGAACACGGGTTTCCGTCACTGCGTTCTGGTGTTAACTGGCCCTTAAAAGCGATGTTTCTCCACAAATATACACAGTTAACTCCATGTAATCTGTGGCCCAACTTCTGTACCCTTAACATTGTTCACTCCAAATATCAGTCCCTCATTACACTCTAGTCCAGGGGTCTCCAAACGATGGCCCTCCAGTTGTTCAGGAACTACAATTCCCATCATGCCTAGTCATGTCTGTGAATGTCAGATATTTACAATGCCTCATGGGACGTGTAGTTCCGCAACAGCTGGAGGGCCGTAGTTTGGAGATCCCTGCTCTAGTCTATGCACTCCGGAAAGCAGTTCTTTAATACACTTAATAACTCTTCTCTTACTTTAGTTGTGCAGCATTTCCGAGTTGGCACTTCTGAGTCTGTACCGGATTCCACCAGCCCAGTAAGTAGTCACCTCACTCCCAGTGACATTGATTCGCATGTTTCTCATCAATACTAGGAAGCAGAATGTTGTATTACACCTGCGCTTATTTTTCCAAGGCCTCACTAGTGTGAATCCCAGATTGGGCCCCTAGGGTATGGCGGTTGCGATCACTAGCGAAGAAGCCTAAGCATAGAAGCCCCTTCACTACCAGAGCCTTCCATCACCTTTGCCAAGTCACCGATTCCTGACTGGCTGGTTGATTATGCATATAGACCTATATATGGTAGTCATTAGCAATGGCAACATAACCTCCTCTGAATAGCATCACTGCACTTTAGACATTTGTATTACATCTTCTCTATCTTGTCTTGTCACCTATTCAAGCCCTGTTCTTTGTGAGATGCCATACATGCATGCATGGTTGTCCTCAGGTGACTTCAGTCTAAGTTGAAAAACTGTAAACATTCCTTACTTAACATATTTAGATGTAATAAATGAACAGACAACACAGGAAGTCTTCAATATACATTCCTGTACAGGATCTTCTAAGTTCCCCTTAGTACATATCCTGGTGCCCCTAAGTCCCCCTTTGAGGTGGACATACCTTGAATAGGTGAATGAGTCGATTAGTCCTAGGTAAGCAAGAGTCCATACTCTAAAACCCCCGACTGGGCTCCCACAAGGGGTGGTCTAGTGCAAAAGTTCACTTTTTTTTAAAAAAATGTAGTTTATTGAGGTTTTATACATTATAAGACACAGGATCCCTGTGTCAACACACAGTACAAGTGCAATGTACATCACAAACATCCTAATATTCATGCATTGAGGTGTGTCATGTGGGTTACAGACTCAGTACGTTGTGTATTATTGATATGGAGTGTTTGATATGGAGTGGACCCCTGTGTCAACACACAGTACAAGTGCAATGTACATCACAAACATCCTAATATTCATGCATTGAGGTGTTTCATGTGGGTTACAGACTCAGTAAGCTGTGTATTATTGATATGGAGTGTCTGATATGGAGTTGACCCCTGTGTCAACACACAGTACAAGTGCAATGTACATCACAAACATCCTAATATTCATGCATTGAGGTGTTTCATGTGGGTTACAGACTCAGTAAGTTGTGTATTATTGATATGGAGTGTTTGATATGGAGTGGACCCCTGTGTCAACACACAGTACAAGTGCAATGTACATTTAATTTCATTTTGTTTTGTTTTTAAGTTGTGTATAATTGATATGGAGTGTTTACAGCGGACCGTGTTGAGGAGTGAAAGTGCCTATGCCAGTCCATTGTTCTGACTTGCACTGTGAGCAAGAAGAAGAAGAAGCAAGCAAGAAGAGCAATAAAAAGGAAATGAGAGACCACACAGAACAGAAATAAAGGAAGGTAAAGAGGAGAAAAAAAGGATACAGTAAGGGGTGGTGCCCGGGGTGCCTGGCTGGCCAACCAATTGATAACATCAGAATGCTGATTTTGAAAGTCCCTTATGATGGTTAGAGAAATCGATCCAAGTATACCATAACTCCATTAATTTCGAAATCCGTTCTTGGGTACAAGCAACTGACTCTTCTATTCTCAACAGTTCACATTTTTAGCAGCATCTTTTTCCTTTAAGTGGGGAGACATTCAGCCAACTTACTATCACGGCACCCACAAGAGGTTGTTCCCTCTCGTTTTTAAATATTTGCTCTGGTAGAAGATGGTACTTCCTCCAAAAGCACAGGAAAACCTGACCATCAATGTTAACCTTTACCTCACAGGGAGTACCACATCAGCCATACAAACATAAGTTAGCAATGCAAATATACTCACATTAGAATATTTAGTTACACAAAGAAATGTTAACAAGCAACCAAAACTACAATGATTTAAAAAAAAAAAATTGAATAAATACACAACACAGATAAACCCCTTGGAATCACCTGCTTACAGATATGTTCATTTTCTTTCTGTTTATAAGCTCAATTGAACCTTTTTTTTTCAATTTTCCTAGT
>CM053029.1:331160956-331190336 GCA_028564925.1 Lithobates sylvaticus | reverse complement strand
ACTTCAGTCTAAGTTGAATAACTGTAAGCTTTCCTTACTTAACATATTTAGATGTAATAAATGAACAGACAACACAGGAAGTCTTCAATATACATTCCTGTACAGGATCTTCTAAGTTCCCCTTAGTACATATCCTGGTGCCCCTAAGTCCCCCTTTGAGGTGGACATACCTTGAATAGGTGAATGAGTCAATTAGTCCTAGGTAAGCAAGAGTCCATACTCTGAAACCCCCGACTGGGCTCCCACAAGGGGTGGTCTAGTGCAAAAGTTCACTTTTTAAAAAAAAAATTGAGTTTATTGAGGTTTTATACATTATAAGACACAGGATCCCTGTGTCAACACACAGTACAAGTGCAATGTACATCACAAACATCCTAATATTCATGCATTGAGGTGTTTCATGTGGGTTACAGACTCAGTAAGTTGTGTATTATTGATATGGAGTGTTTGATATGGAGTGGACCCCTGTGTCAACACACAGTACAAGTGCAATGTACATCACAAACATCCTAATATTCATGCATTGAGGTGTTTCATGTGGGTTACAGACTCAGTAAGTTGTGTATTATTTTTTTTTTTTTTTTTTTAGTTGTGTATTATTGATATGGAGTGTTTACAGTGGACTGTGTTAAGGAGTGAAAGTGCCTCTGTCAGTCCATTGTTCTGACTTGCACTGTGAGCAAGAAGAAGAAGAAGCAAGCAAGAAGAGCAATGGAAATGAGAGACCACACAGAACAGAAATAAAGGAAGGTAAAGAGGAGAAAAAAAAGTATACAGTAAGGGGTGGTGCCCAGGGTGCCTGGCTGGACAACCAATCGATAACATCAGAATGCTGATTTTGAAAGTCCCTAATGATGGTTAGAGAAATCGATCCAAGTATACCATAACTCCATTAATTTCGAAATCCGTTCTTGGATACAAGCAACTGACTCTTCCATTCTCAACAGTTCACATTTTTAGCAGCATCTTTTTCCTTTAAGTGGGGAGACATTCAGCCAACTTACTATTACGGTACCCCCAAGAGGTTGTTCCCTCTCGTTTTTAATGTTTGCTCTGGTAGAAGGTGGTACTTCCTCCAAAAGCACAGGAAAACCTGACCATCAATGTTAACCTTTACCTCATAGGGACTACCACATCAGCCATACAAACATAAGTTAGCAATGCAAATATACTCACATTAGAATATTTAGTTACACAAAGAAATGTTAACAAGCAACCAAAACTACAATGATTTAAAAAAAAAAATTGAATAAATACACAACACAGATAAACCCCTTGGAATCACCTGCTTACAGATATGTTCATTTTCTTTCTGTTTATAAGCTCAATTGAACCTTTTTTTTTCAATTTTCCTAGTTGCATAACTGAGTGTATGTGTTTAAAATTGTAAAAACTGTCTGTGTTGGGAGCACACTGGATAGCCGGACATTTCCTCTCACAGAACACGGCGGCCCGGCTCTCCAGTGGTCCAACACTCTGCTATGCACTGTGTACCAATCAAAATGCTCATGTTGCTGAAGCAGCATTGCTGATTGGAGCATTGTGCAAGTGGTGACTGTCGCACCATTGAAGACTCAGACTGCTGTAAACTGTAGGAGCAGATGTCTGGCTCTCCAGTGTGCTGCCTATATAGGACGTTTTTACAGATCAAAACGCACACACTCAATAATAATAAAAATATAAAAATTGGTGGATTCTGAGCTCCTCACGGACGGGCACCATCCAACGCCATCACCAGCTTAAAGTGCCCCAATCGGGCGTCATACACCCCGGGGGATCTGCAGGACTTCTTGCCCTACCCCGTGGACTCATTATTTGGGGATCTACAGCAGCCCGAGACCGCACTCTGCCCTATAGCAAGCACCACACACGAGGCGCCCGGCGCCATCTTGCGGCCTACAGGCCCGACGACCCTGCTCTCTGCTGCACCCATCCCGGACACACCACATCACCATACCTTGGCTGGCCGTCATCCGCAGCATCAAAGGGTGTATGAGGGCCTGACCAGACACTGGAGGCCGCCTCCGTCAGGCTCCGCTCGTCAACATCTCGGCGCCACCTCTCAGCTCTGCAGGCCCAGGCTCTAACATCTCCAGGGACGCAGTGAGTACCGGCCACCGGCCCTCAGACCCACTATAGAAGCCCCCCTTGGAAGCATCTGCCCCTGATGTCAGCAGGATTGCCCCCCTTGGCCATCTAGACAGGGGAGACACAGGGCCAACGTAGTGGGATTCACTATAGTCCGCGGCTCCGGCCTACTTCTTGGAAGCGGCCATCTTGCTACACCCGGCGCTTGTGTAAAGGCTCCAGACTCTCCCAGCCTGTTCCCCTCCTCATTAACGGACCGTTGCCGTACCACACAGCCCCCCCCCGGTTACTGGAACCCATCGGAGGCCGTCGGCGAGGTGTCCCTCCTCGCTCCCGCAAATCGAGGCCGCGGCTCCGGCCTATGCTTGGTGGAACGGCGGCCATCTTGCTCCACCTGCGGTCAGCACCATCTCCCCCTCACAGCTCTTCTCCGCTCAGCTACCTCATTTCAGAGCTGGGGGAGCGTCCTGTAAGAACATCAGCTGCCTGGGGATCCAGCGGTGCTGCAAATAACCATCCAGGTGCACCCCCCCCGGCCTAGCAGAGGTACGGCGGCCATCTTGGTACACCTCACCAGAAGCTCTAGGCCTCCCCACCTCTTCAAAGCTCCATCCAGGCCCCATTTCACCACCAGAACACCCCAACCAGATAGAGCAGGGCATTGGGTGACTTAAATATAGTCCCACTATTGTTGGAAGCACATACAGCTAAACCGGCCATACTACTACACCCAGTCTGAACATACCTGACCGCAATCCGCTGCCACCCAGGCTACACAATCAGTGGGTAAGCCACCAAACCTGTCCTGGTGGCCCCTGGCTATCCCCTGACCCCATCGTCACTTTTATTGAACAGCCCGGTTGGCCGACCGAGACGTCACCTGGCCTGCTCCAAAAATCCCAGGCCTGCCGCCATCTTGAGGCCTACAAAGCCTTATACGCCAACCTACCAGCCCACGGACATCCCCTGTCCCGGCTCCAACTTCAACAGGATCTTAAAGAGGCATACCCTTCCAAGTCTCTAGCTTATCCAAATGCACCCTAAAAGCGCTAAATAGGGGAGTACATGAACGGTTAGCAAAGATGACAGACATGTCTTAGACTCGATCAGGTCCCCGCTCCTCTCCTAAGGGATCCTGCACCGCTTCAAAAGCTCTTACAGCCACAGGATCATCACCAGCCACCTCTGGACGCCTCTGGGCACTACATGGGTAAAATAGGATTTCAGAAACACATATATCAAGGCTTTCTCCCGCCACCTACCTCCCAACCTGCACGAACCATGGAGCGATTCCTATATAAACCACATTCTCCGGCCCCGAGTACGCCTACGGAACCGACAGATGCCGCTGACCTCCTAGCCTCCGCACCAGCTATATTTAACTCCGGTAACGCATCCCAGCAGACAAATCCTGTCGAAGCAATCACGGTAACAGTTTTGGACCTGAAACTACAGACACTTTTACAGGATTTAACACGCAACATATCTAAAGAGGTTGGGAAGCTTGCCCAGGAGCTCAGGGGGGAGATAGACCGGCTTGGAGAACGCACTGCCACTCTGGAAACTAAACTTGATGAGACTGTACAATATATACATGCGCTGGAGGAAGAAAACGCATTTCTCAAACACACAGTTTCCCAAATACAACTTCAACAAGAAGATTTGGAGAATAGAGAACGTCGTTCAAACGTGAGGATCCGTGGAGTCCCTGAAAAGGTCAACGATAAAGAGCTACGGGTATATCTACTAGATCTGTTTGTCACACTGGCCCCACACATACCTGATATTGACTGGCGCTTAGATAGGGCCCATAGATCTCTGGCCCCGAAACCCCCCCCTGGATCCAACCCGAGGGACATAATAGTCCGTTTCCACTATTATGATAGTAAGGAAGCTCTAACAGCAGCTACACGCAACAAAAACCGCATTGACTTCAAGGGCTCCAAGATACAGATCTTTAGCGACCTCTCCCCCATCACCCTGGCAAAAAGACGCAATTTACGCCCAATCACAGCTCACCTCCAACTCCATCAAGTCCCCTACAGATGGGGTTTCCCATTTCGGCTCTCAGCGTCCAAAGATGGCACACAATACTCCATCAGAGAATTACATGAATGCGAAGCCTTCACTCGCAACTTGGGTTTACCACCTGTACCAGAAGAAGATCTCCAGCTTCCTCCACCTGCTTTGGCTCCCAAGCCCCTCCAGGGCCCTTCAGCAATCTGGACCCCAGTACGTCGGAGACAACAGAAGGCTTTCTCTACACCGCAACGCTCCAACCTGCCTAGACTCCCCACCTGAGGTCTCAAGACCCCCCTGATTTGCATCTCCTTGTTTTTTGATTTCCAGATACCCAGGATCTCGGCTGATTTCTACAGGTATCTGTGGGGAGCACTCCTCCCCTATGTTCCTTTGTTTTTGTTTTTTCTGCTTCTTTTTTGAAGCACTCAGGGAGTCTCCCCCCCATTTTTTCATATCCACTCTGGTAGGCTCCTGTTCTCCTTATAGCTCCCATTGTAGTCCCAGTCAGTGAAATGATATTCGGATTGTTTTGATTGTTCTGAACACCGTTAACTATTAAATGTCGGAGGCCAGTTAAACCACATAGGAGCGGACCACAATACGTCACTTTAGCTGACCGTCATGTTCCTTTATATGTCCAAGGTGATCCGCTTTGGTTCCCTGAGGGTTTTTTTTCCCTCAGGCTTTCAAAACACTTGTTTTCTTTTTTCTGTTTTTTTTGTTTTTCACATTTTTATTTTGAGTTTAGCTCATGCTAAACCACACAAGTTTTTACCAGGTCCTTTTTTGACCTGTTTTGGTTCCTTTATTTTGCTGCAGGTTATAAACCATGTCATGATGCTTAGATATGCTGATGTGTATATTTCTCTCCCAAGCCTCCTTGGGTTGGAAAAATGTCTTACCCGTGAGTTATGTTAAATTGTCATCTGCTTATCAACTTAGGATTGTACTATGGCTTTAAAGATATTTTCTTGTAATGTAAAGGGCTTGAATTCTTTGAAAAAACGCTGGCTGGCCTTGAAGGAATTCAAATCCTCTGGAGCAGATGTGGTGATGGTTCAGGAGACACATTTCCGTCCAGGGGGTTCTTTTAAATTTGCCTCCAAACTATTCCCTACAGTTTTTATGGCCTCAGACCCGTCTGGGAAGGCAGGAGTGGCAATATTGATTAAACGTTCCTGCCCTATACGGATCCTTGCCTCGACTTTGGACCCTCGGGGTCAGTTTGTGCTCCTGAACTGTACCCACCTAAATACCTCCTTCACTTTAGCTAACGTTTATGCACCTAATACGGGACAGATTGGTTTCCTCACAGGAGTCCTTGACAAGCTGCGTTCTTTCTCCCAGCCTTTCACGGTCATAGGTGGGGATTTCAATGTGTGTATGTCCCCTAGCAAGGACAGATTTGCTCTATCTCAACAAACTCCATCTCTCCAAATTCTTAAATTGTCTACCTCCTTTCGCAAGTTTTTTTTTTTTTTTCAAAACTCTTTATTCCAAATTTTTCATTACATAATAACTTACATTATACATTTTATATACTTTTACATCTCTTTATATAATACAAATTATAATTACATTTACTCTTCCTTTCATTCCTTCCTCTCTCACCCTCTGTGGTCACTTAATACAGTATTTTCATATATTCCTCTATCCGTTGATAGCCATATTCTATTCCATTTTGCCCATATGTTTTCATACCTTCGCCCATGTCCCCTTTGTTCATACATTATTTTTTCATAGGGTAGGACCTGATTTACTGCTCTCACCCACTGGGTTACTGTCGGGGGATATGGCTGAATCCATTTTTCTATTATTTGTTTTCTTGCCAGGAACAATACCTCCCTTAAAAAAGTGTTATTATCTCTATTATCTCTCTCTTCCCTCAATATCCCCAACAAACATAATTCCATCGTAGCTATAAAAGGTTTATTCAGGACTCTTCCTATTTTCCTAGCTACTTGTTGCCAGTATTTTCCTATTTTACCACAGTACCACATTACATGAAGGAAGTCTGCTCCCCCCTGCCCGCATCTAGTACATCTTGGTTCAGTCATCCTCCCCATTTTATACAATCTATTTGGAGCCAAGTATGTCTGATGTATTATATTCATCTGTATTATCCTATTATTCATTGCAGGGGATACCTTCCAGTGGGAATTACAGGCTTCATCCCATTCATGATCGCTCATGTCTGGGATAGCCTCCTGCCATTTATCCCTTATTTTCAGTGGTTCACCTTCTATTTTCTTCTGTAACAGGTGTGTGTAAATTTTTGCTATCAATCCCTTAGGTCCCTGTGATCTCAGGATCCCTATAAGGGGATATTTGGATATTTTTATTTCCTCTCTTCTAAACTGTGTCTGTAGCACCTGTCTCAGCTGGAGGTATCTGTAAAACTGTTTACTCAGTAAATTATATTGTTTGCACAGGTTTTCATAGGTTAGTATTACATTTTTGTCATATAGCTGACCAAAAGTTGTTATCTTATTCTGCTTCCAAAATTTACTGTCCTCAAAGGCTTCCAGTTGTTCAAATTTTGGGTTGTTCCAAAGCGCAGTTTCTGTTGGGATTCCAACAAATCCCGTCAGTTTCTTAGCCTCTCTCCATACTGTCCTTGCCAATTTCAATAGGGGAATTTTTACTCCCACTCTCCTCAGGTCTTTTAGTTCTAATCCCGTCATTAAGTCATCTATTTGCATTTTACTAAGGAGATATTCCTCTATCCTTGTTATTTTTTCCTGTCCTACCCATGATCTTAGATGTTTCAGTTGTCCTGCCAAATAGTATAGATATAAATCCGGGAGGGCCAGTCCAGCTTCTGTCTTTGGTCTTTGTAATTTATTGAATTTTAATTTACATCTTCCATATGCCCAAATAAACCGGGTCATCTGCGAGTTTAATTTTTTAAATATCTGTTTTGGTATTTTTACTGGGGAATGTGCAAATACATATAGACACTTGGGTAGTATAATAGATTTTATCAAGTGAATTCTGCCTGCCATTGATATTGGTAGGTTTATCCATATTTCCAATTTTCTCTTTACATATTCCACTAGTGGGAGTATATTAGCTTCCATCTCATCTTCATGTTTCAACGTTATGTTTACTCCTAAATATTTAAAGATTTCCACTATTTTTAATGGGGTCTGAGCTCTCCTTTCATTACCTGTTCCCAGAGGCATTAATGCGGATTTTTGCCAATTTATTTTTAACCCTGAGAACCTCCCGTATGTTTCTATTATTCTCATTGCTTCTATCAGAGATGCTTGCGCATCTCCCATATACAATATAATATCGTCCGCATATAAGCCTATGTGTTCGGTTTTTTCTCCTACTTTAATCCCTTTGTATTTGTCTGATTGTCTGAATCTGTTTGCCAGTGCCTCAATTGCCAGAGCGAATAATTGCGGTGACATTGGGCAGCCCTGTCTTGTTCCTCTATATAGTTTTATTGTGGGGGATAATATACCGTTTATTAGTAAATTGGAGCATGGTTGTTTGTAGATTATCTTCACCCATTTTCTAAATTTTTCCCCAAATCCATTCCTTTCCAGGACTGTCTGCAGAAATTCCCATTCTATAGAGTCAAATGCCTTGGCTGTATCCAGCGATGCCAAGGCACTTGTTTCTGGGATAAACTCTCTCATTTGTGTCATATATTGCGTCCTTCTGATATTAATTGATGTGGATTTCCCTGGCATAAAGCCAGTTTGGTCCTCCGCTATTATAGACAGTATTACCTGGTTAAGCCTGTTGGCAAGCACTTTTGCCAGTACTTTATAATCTATATTTAATAGCGATATTGGCCTATACGACCCGCACTCAGTTCTATCTTTTTCTGGTTTTGGTATCAATATAACTGTAGCATCATACATGGAAACAGGCATTTCTCCCCTTTGGAACGCCTCTCCATACATTTTAGTCATAACTGGTACCATAATTTCTGCATATCGCTGGTACATCTCCAGTGGTATGCCATCTGGTCCTGGGGACTTACCCTTTCCCAGAGAGAAGATAGCTTCTCGTACTTCCTCTTCCTCTATATCCCTCTCTAGCTCCTCTTTTTGTTCCTCTGTTAATTTAAGGAAGTTCAAGTCCTTCAGGTATTCCTCTATCTCTTCTCGTGTACATGTCAATGTTGATGTATACATATTAATATAGTATTTTTGGAATGTCTCAAGTATCTCATCTAGTGTGTTTACCGTCTCTCCTTTTTCGTTTTTTACCTCTGATATTGCTAGTGATGGAGTTTGTCGTTTTATCATAAAATTCAGCATCTTGTTAAATTGTTGTCCTTGTTCAAAGTTTTTTTGTGCGTGTTGGAGTTTCTTACGCTTTGCGTTAATTATTAGTTGGTTCTTATATTGCCTTGATGAGGCTGCCCATCTTATTTGGTTTACCTTTGAGGGGTCCCCAATAAACCTATTTTCTGCCTGTGCACAGAGTTGTTCCAATTCCTCCTCTTCCTGTCTATTAGTGCGTTTAATATATGATATTGTTGATCTTGTTATCCCCCTCAAGTATGCCTTAAATGTATCCCAGAGTACTCCATCTATTTTCCTGTTGCCATGTGCTTCCAGGAACATTCCCATTTGCTCTGGAATTCTATCATTTAGTCCTATCTGGGTTAACCATTGAGCCTGTATCCTATAACCCGGTTTTATTCTTTTTGGGCCTATTTTTAGCTCAAAGGTTAATCCAGAATGGTCAGACACCCCTCTTGTCGTGTATGCCACTGACTGAACCATTGGCAGAATCTTTTCGTTCCCCATTGCCATATCTATCCTAGACATGAGTCCTCTCCCTGGTGCATGCCATGAGTAGGCCCGGGTCCCAGGATTTCTTATCCTCCACAGGTCAGCCCATCCTACTTCATTCATAAATTTCTCCAACACCTTCGGCCCTTCCCCTCCTTTATGCTTACTTCTTCCGAACCTATCTAGTTTTGGGTCTAGGCACATATTGAAATCTCCCATACATATGACATATGCCTCTGGATACTCTGACATAAATATTACTGCCTCTTTCAGTACTCGCATTGTAGCTGGGGGGGGGTTGTAAATCCCCATAATTACAACAGGCATTGCATGCACCAGTGCAAAGACAAAGACATATCTTCCATCCGGGTCTCTTTTTTCTCTAATACACTCCCATGTTACCCCTCGATGAACAAAAAGAGAGACCCCTCTTGAGTATGTAGTATGACATGAGTGGCTTGACCATTGTATCCAAGGTTTTTCTAGGTATTTCAATCTTTCTTTAGTCATATGTGTTTCTTGGATACAAATGATCTTTGCCTGCACTTTGTTAATTTCTGAAAAAACCTGTGTTCGTTTCAATTGCGTTCCCATACCTCTCACATTCCATGACAAAAATGTGTGTTGACTACTCATGTCTGGTATATTTTATTTTAGCCATTATTCCCCCAAAAAAACAAAAGAAGAGGAAAAATAAATCGTGTGTCTCTTTTTCCTTTCTGTGACCGTTCTCTTTTCTACCACTCTCCTCTCATTCATTCCTTCCATTCCATTCACCCATACCATTTTTTTTAGGGCATTACCGACATATTGCATTTTTGCTATTATATAGGTAATTAATTTCGATTTCAGCCTGTTTGCACCTACCCTTTTCCCGCTTAGTCCTAAGTATAAGGGGCGATGGGGGAGCCGCCCGGGGGGGGGGGGAGAGGGCCCCCCGCTCCCTCCCCTTCAAAAAAAAAAAAAAAAAAAAAAAAAAAAAAAAAAAAAAAAAAACTAAATGTGTATATTTTTCCTGTTCTCTCCCTCCCCCCCCCCACCTCCCTCCCTTCACCTCCCTTCTTGTGCACACCTTTCACTCCCCATCCCTCCCCCCTTCCCCTGTTTATCTACATTTGTAGTGTTTATAATGTGACTCTTGGCCTTACTTAGGCCTTCCTTAATATTGTGTCTTGGGAAAAAAGAAAAAAAAAAAAAAAACAATCAGAGGGAAGGGAAAAGGTGAGGAGGAAAAATTCCTCTCCCTCTTCCTTCTCCTCCCTTATAACTAGTGCCTATATTAATGTGGTTCACTGTGCATCTAGTGCCGTTTTACTATTTATACACACGTCATCACCCACCGTTTACCCCCCCCCCCCCCCCATCCCTCCCTTTCCCCTATCAAATGGACACACAAATATATTTTTACGTTTTACCTTTTCCCATTTCTCCCCTCAAAAAAAAAAAAAAAAAAAAAAAAAAAAAAAAAAAAAAAAAAAAAAAAAAAAAAAAAAAAAAAAAAAAAAAAAAAAAAAAAAAAAAAAAAAAAAAAACCACTTAAAACAAAAAAAAAAAAAAAAAAAAAAAAAAAAACCAAACCAACAAATTATTAAAACTTCATCCCTTAACCTAGGGGAAAAAAAAAAAAAAAAAAAAAAAAAAAAAAAAAAAAAAAAAAAAAAAAGTAAAACAAATATAAAAGTAGGGAGAGTGTCCCTCTCACCCCCCCCCCCCCCCCCGCCCCCCCCCAAAGTCCCAACACTCTTGGTGTCTCATATCTTTTCAGGGGCTTCTCTGTTTCTCCTATCGAGGCATAGGCCTGGTTGTTCCCAGCCAGTCTTTAGCTTGTTCAGGTGTACTGAAAAACAAAGTCTTTCCCCCTTCCTCCACTCTCAATCGTGCTGGATATGCCATAGAATATTCAACTCCTGCCTCTCTCATTTTTTGTTTTATTTCATAAAATGTTGCCCGTTGTTTTTGCAGCTCCAGAGAAAAATCTGGAAATATTGATATTTTGCTGTTTTCATAGCGAATCTCTCCTTTTTGTCTTGCTTTCCGCAGAATTGTGTCTCTGTCCCTGCAGTTTAATAATCGTGCCAGCAGGGGTCTAGGGGGAAACCCTGGTTTAGGTGTTGCTGCCGGTACCCTATGCGCTCTCTCCACTGCATATGCTGCTGATACCTCCATATCTGGGAATACATTTTTCAGCCATTTTTCTATAAAGTCACCAGGATTAAACCCTTCTGCCTTTTCTGGTAAACCGATTATTCTTAAGTTATTGCGGCGCATACGGTTCTCAAAATCATCAGATTTTTGATGCCACAGAGTAATCTGCTTTTCTATTGAAGCTATCTTTTTAGGCATAGGAGTGACAGTATCTTCCAATAGAGCAGTCCTATTTTCCATTTCCATCATTCTCTCTCTTATACTCTGCATATCATGCTTAATCAGTCCTATATCATTTATAATCTCATCCATTTTACCTGTTAGGGCTGCATTACTCGATTGGATGGCCTCCATTATCTGGGAGTTCATCTGCTCCAGGGTCAGTTTGGAGTGTTTCTCCTGTTTTTCTGCAGCTTTTCCGGACTGCGGCATGGGCGTGTTGAGCTTCTGGATATCCAGCGCTGATGGTCCACCACTCCGTGTCTGTGGGGGGCTACGCCCGCCGTCTTGCTTATCCGTTCGAGCAAATTCTTTAAGACGATCGGCCGCCGACTGCTTGCTATTACTCATCGCTCCGGGCGATCGTTTTCGCGGGTTTCAGGTCTCGTTAGTAGAGGTCAGTCAGGATTCCATAGAAGACTCGGGCACCGCTAAGCGATCGTTTTTGCGGGCTTAGGGTCTCGGTAGCAGAGATTATCCAGGATTCTTTCGGAGACTCAGGCTGATCTCAAACCTCCCGCTGTTCACATCCGAACGCCGCGTCCGACCGTCACATCCGGTCGCGTCGGCGGAAGCCGGCTCACGTTTGAAACGCGAATCTATTAGGCTAAGGTCAGAGCTTGTGACCCAGCTACGGACGGCGGAGACACGGTTACTCCGCTTCCCTACGGTGGATCGCTTGCGCACAGTGATTGCTATACGCAATCGTATTAGGTCTATAGATACGAATAAAATTTCAAAGTCAATGCTATGGTCTAGGCAAAAGTTCTATGAGTACGCTGACAAACCACACAGGATGCTCGTTCACAGACTTAAACCTCGCCCCTTTTTATGCATCCCTGACCATGTAGTACAATCAGACGGCACACCTACACATTGTCCTCAGACCATGTCCGGAGTATTTAGAGAATACTATAATAAACTTTACAACTGCTTAAGCATGGGTCCACAGGCCCAGCTCTCACAAGATAGACTAGACTCCTTCTTGTCCTCTGTACACCTCCCAAAACTCACACCAGATCAACGCTCCTCCTTAAACCAACCTATCTCCGCAGAAGAATTAACCGAAGTGATTAAACACCTTCCCTCACATAAAGCCCCAGGACCAGATGGTCTTCCATACTCCTATTACAAGACGTATCTATCGACCCTAGCCCCGCATATGTTAACCTTGTTCTCCTCGTTACTCCAGGGTACACCACCGCACTCCTCTTTTTTACATGCTTTTGTAACCGTTATCCCAAAACCGGGCAAAGACCCATCCCTTCCTGACAATTATCGACCCATCGCCCTATTAAATTCCGATTATAAAATTTTCACCAAAATATTAGCGAATAGACTCTCTCTATTACTGCCAGCACTAATTCACAGAGACCAGGTAGGATTCGTCCCCACGAGACATGCGGGTGACAATACGCGTCGCACAATTGACCTTATAGATCTTCTCACAAAAACCAAAAAACCTGCTCTAATACTCAGTTTAGACGCCCAAAAAGCATTTGATCGCCTTAGTTGGCCATTTATGTTTGCAATACTAAACCGTTATGGATTCTCGGGCCCCTTTATTCATGCTCTTCGGGCCCTATATTCGAAACCTACATCACAAGTACAACTCTCCTCCCACCTATCACGTCCCTTTTCCCTTAGCAATGGTACGAGACAGGGGTGACCTTTGTCACCCCTGCTTTTTATTCTTAGTCTGGAACCCTTAGCTGCGGCTATACGGGAATGTCCGGATATTAAGGGCGTATATCTTAGATACACGGAATATAAACTATCCCTATTCGCGGACGATGTCCTTCTGACTCTCACCCACCCACACACCTCCCTGCCACACTTGCATAACATATTATCTACCTTTAGTGACCTCTCAGGTTTTAAAATTAATGATACTAAAACTGAGGCATTACCCATAAACATCCCCCCTTCTCTCCTATCTTCCCTCCAAAGCAAGTATAAATACCATTGGTGTTCTCAATCACTTAAATATTTAGGGGTTCAACTTACTGCCTCTTATGACACTTTATATAGGGCCAACTTTCCTCCCCTTTTCTCAGAAATTAACCGTTTACTAACCCAATGGACCACCCTTCCCCTGTCCCTGCTGGGGCGAATTAATGTCCTTAAAATGTCCATCCTCCCTAAATTATTATACTTGTTTGAAACGCTACCGGTGGCGGTCCCAATAGCGCAGCTGAAATCCCTTCAAAGAAGAAGCCTCCGTTTCATTTGGAACAATGCCTCCCACAGGATGGCAGGGACGGTGGTCCTGGCCCGGAAAAGTAGGGGGGGATTAGGAGGCCCAGACTTCATCAAATACTATTATGCCTCACACCTGAGAGTTCTTACCTCCTGGACCTCCCGGAAAGCCCCAAATAGGTGGGCGGAAATCGAAATGAGTGTCACAGCCCCAGTGCATCCTTGCTATATGCTCTGGCCTTCTACTCCCCTTCATATGCCCCAATTACGGAAAATATGTTTAGCCCCGATGTTGTTCACACTGTCTATTTGGAAAAAATGTTCCGAGCGCTATTCCCTATCCTCACCATGCCCACCACTCTTAAATATCCTATTCAACCCAGATATACCAGACAGCCTATCTTATGACCGTATGCTGCAATGGTCCCAGGCAGGACTTTTCCAACTACGTCACTTTGTCAACCCAGTGACACGACACCTACTGACTTTTCCTAACTTGCAAAAACAACATCAGATTCCCCAAAAGCTCTTACATTCGTATTTACAGATTAGACATTATTTTTCCACCAGATCCCCTTCTTTGACTCTGGAGAAGCCAACAGACTTTGAGACCCTATGCGCCAATGGTCCTTATGAGCCCCAAATGATCTCTACCATTTACAAAATACTGCACGAGGCTGTCCCCATGACGGTAAATAACCATCACTACATGAGAAAATGGTCTCAGATCTTGCAACATGACATCTCCTTGTTGGATTGGGGGAGCATATGGGAGCACACTTCCAGAATTTCTCGATGTGTAACTCATAAGGAAACTGCATACAAAGTCCTGATGCATTGGTACAGGACCCCAGACATTTTACACGCCCGTAATCGATCAATCTCAAAACAATGTTGGAGATGTAACAATGCTGTAGGTTCTCACTACCATATTTTTTGGGAATGTCCCCCTGTCCACCAATTTTGGCTCTGAGTCCAGAAATTGTTGGAAACACTGGTTGGTAACCCTGTTCCTCTGACGCCCATGCACTATTTAATAGGCCTCCCTTTCACTAATATTACTAAGGCTATGCGCCGACTGATGTCTTATATTCTACTGGCTGCTAAACGGGTCATTCCTAGGTTATGGTTGTCCACCTCACCCCCAACACTCCCACAACTGATCACCACTGTGGCTGACATACGTAGAATGGAACACCTGACGGCTGTAGTGGAGGGTACAGAGCAGAAATTTTCAGAAATATGGTCAACATGGGATGATTCTGTATATGGTTCTGAAGGATATGGACCTAGTTAATTAATTGAATCCAATCGCTTACATACTTCAGTAAATTTGAAGGCTAACTATTATTCTTTCTCTTATTGCACAGATCTCTTTATGAGGTCAAATAAGGTGTTTATATTACCTCTATAACCCCTTTACAGATAGGGTAGGAGGATGTTTCCACTTACTTCATGTCTTATTTAATTTTTACTTGAGCTTGACCATCTCTCCCACTTAAGTTCACAGTCTATCCACATCACTATTCCTTTGTGTGTACTGATTATATTATATTATATCCCTAACTCAGTATTTACCTGCATTACTTCTAAATGTTACTGTTTTACATGTGTTTTCTTTGTATGACTTGGAAAATTTATAAATAAACAATTTAAAAAAAAAAAAAAATATATAAAAATTATCAGTATTCCTGGCTGCACAACAGATAAAATACCTAAGAGCTCAATTGAAATTTAATGCAGCAGTATAACCATGGTACAGCACATTAGTGTTTATACAACAGAAAATCTGGAGTTTTAGTGATACCCAAATGCTCTTTATACAACATAATAGCTTCCAGTATTAAGGTGGGACCATATATAAAGTGATTGAAGTGATTTTTTTGGTTCCTTTTGGCCCCTTTCCCATAAGTGGCTGGTTATGTCTTGTTGCTTCTAAAGCTGTACTTAATAGAAGCCATGATGTTCATATCTTGCACTGATGAAAGTAAACAAGCCTAAACAAGTTTAATTTAAGTTGCTATGATGGCTGTACAATTTTATTCTGATTTATGCTTTAAACCAGTGGCTCTGAGTGGGCCGCTGGAGCATAAAAAAGCATTTGTGTCTCTACCAACTGTCTCTTAAAGTGATATTGTGAGATGTGCACACTTAAATGAAAAGTATACTTCCAGAAAAAGCACACTAACCCTTCCTGATGTATTATAAACCACCAGTTGCTTACTCAGGGCATTCTCCTGCCACTATCCACCAACATGGGCATCTGCAGAACTTTTATCAGGGGGGGGGCATCATTTTAAGGTTGGAGGCTGCAGAGTGCAGACATGGTATAAGAGGTGGTTAGAGGCAGCGGGCAGGATACAGAAGGTGGTTGGAGGCTGCGGACATGATACAGGAGGTGGTTGGAGGCTGCGGACACGGTACAGGAGGTGGTTGGAGGCTGCAGAGTGCGGACATGGTGCAAGAGGTGGTTGGAGGCTGCAGACATGATACAGGAGGTGGTTGGAGGCTGCGGACATGGTATAGGAGGTGGTTGGACACGGTACAGGAAGTGGTTGGAGGCTGCAGAGTGCGGGCATAGTACAGCAGGTGGTTAGAGGCGGCGGACATGGTACAAGAGGTGGTTGGAGGCTGGGGAGTGCGGACATGGTACAAGAGGTGGTTGGAGGCTGGGGAGTGCGGACATGGTACAAGAGGTGGTTGGAGGCTGCGGACATGATACGAAAGATGGTTGGAGGATGAGGACATCTCATACTGCAGATATAGCAGCCATGGATGGATGGATGTTGCAGGGTTCTGTTCTCCAGGACTCAGTGTGGCTGTGCTCACAGTGGAGTGGTGGGAGTCTCCCTCCAGAAGCCATAGAAGGATCCATGGCTGCTGGAGAGAGACTCCCACCATTCCACTGTGAGCACAGCCACACTGAGTCTTGGAGACCGGACCCCTGCACCATCCATCATGGATGGTGCAGGGGTCCGGTCTTCATGTGGCCATGTTTACAGTGGCATGGTGGTGGTGGGAGTCCCCACAGGCTCCAGCCAGGGTCCCGTCTCTGGGTCGGAAGGCATGTCCGCTGATATGCTGCTGACTCTGAGGCAGCCAAGTGCCCACTGTTGTCCATTAAAAAATGGCACCAGGTGTGTTAGAAAAGCGAATAAATATTCGCTTTCCTAACACTGAACCACTTTTCTAACACACCAAGCTGTGTTGGATTAGCGAATGAATATTCACTTTCCTAACACTGAACCGCCTCTCCACAAATCAGGTGCTCGGATCTGTTACCCGTCACCTGATTGGCTGAAACAACAGTCGCTGTGATTGGACTCCTATCAGGCGTCCAATCATAGCAAAGGATGGAAAGAGAGGATGGGAGAAGACATCGAGGACACCGCTCGCCACCATCACCTGCTGCCCCACCGAGACAGGGTAAGTGCCGGGCAGTCGGCGGGCCGGGGGGGCACACTGGCAGCATTTGATGAGCACAGTGGAAGCATTTGATATGGCACAGTGGCTGTGTTTGATGGGCACAGTGGCAGCATTTTAATGGGGCACAGTTGGAGCATTTGATATGGCACAGTGGCTGCGTTTGATGGCACAGTGGCAGGAATTGATGGGCACAGTGGCTGCATTTCATGGCACAGTGGCTGCGTTTGATTGCACAGTGGCAGCAATTGATGGGCACAGTGGCTGCGTTTGATGGCACAGTGGCAGCAATTAATGGGCACAGTGGCTGCGTTTTATGGCAAAGTGGCTGCGTTTGATGGTACAGTGGCTGCGTTTGATGGCACAGTGATGCTGCAATTGATGGGGGTTTTTTTTCTGAATTTTCCAGTTTGTTTGCGCCCCCCCAAAAATGTTGAGCACCAGTCGCCACTGTAGTTATGGTACATTGCAGGGAGACTAATATAAAACTGTAACTGTTCAGATGCACTTATACCGGCAATTACATGCTAAAGCACATATATATTTTTTTTAATGACAGACTATAATTTCACTTTATGTTGTAAAAAAAATGATTTCTTTTTAAAATAAAATAATGTTCTCTATCATCAATATAGCAGTAAATAACAAATATGGAAACATACATGAAAATATTTTTAAATCAAAAGCAGCTATAGCTTCTGGCCTCAGAGGCACAAGGAAACAAATTCTTCTTCCTCTTCCTGGCATGTTCCCTGTGTAGAACCAATGATTAGTTGATATTCATTCACAAATATTCACCATCTGTCCACACACATTTGTTGTCATTAATATTCGTTTGTCAGTTATTCATAGCTGTTCTGTCCAATAGTGTCAGGAAAAATCGAATCGTGTCTGGATTTGCTGTCTCTATAAATAGGTCCCTTTCTATTTATAAGACCTCTTTACCTCTAGCTTGTTAAAATGTAAGTGGAAAATAACAGCTCTTCCTTTTCAGTATGTCACAGCTGTCAATGGTGATAGCAACCATGTAGGCAGCATATTGCTCATTACTATCCAATTCTTCCTAAAGAAAACCCAGGAGTGGTAGTGCAGACAAGGTGTGAAAATTAGCAACATTAGCAAGGCATTAAAGAAAAACCTGTGCCCAGACTATGCACATTAAAGTATATATATATTCATATTCCGAACCAGCACATAAGCACTTTAAAACAAGCACCAATTCCCCTCTGTAGCTATAGGCATCGTGGAAAAATTTATACTCAAATTACACAAAAAAAGGCACTGAAATAATAGCTGTCCTCCCATTATTTTCTTATGACAGAAGGGTCTTTGCAGCCATACAGTTCTTTTAATGTAAACTAACCCCAGGTGCTATATGCTGTCAGAAATGGTTTAAAGCTGTTAAGCAGCCTTTCTGTCTGCCTTTCTGTACATTCTCATCTTCTTTGTCAGCTGCAAGGTAACAAGTCTGGCCACATGCCCCCCCCAGCTCTGGGATTGATCTATGGGGCAGGAGGCACTTTATTTAAAATGCATTATCCTGTGCCCTGGTGCTTATGACAGGGGTTCCCTGCTGCTTGTATCTTTGCATGTTTATTTCTGTTGCTGATCTTTGTTCTGTTGCTGGCCTAGGCGATCCGAGTAACTGGGAGCTTTTACCTGCCAAAAAACCCAAAACCACCCAAAAAAATGACATGCCAAATGTGGAAGAAGTGGGGGGGGGGGGAGTACTTAAAGCAGAACTTCCTCTTTTAGGTGGAGTTCTGCTTTAAGGTGAGGGGACTGCTAAAGGTGAAGCTATACTTGCCTGCTATTTACTCTGACTGGAATATCTGCATTCAGATCTTACCTAAACCTGACTTTAGAATCTCTGTAGTGATTATTTATGTCACAGTCAGGGGTCAGGGTCGGAGACCAGTAGCTATAGCAGTAGAGAGGTTTACACCAACCAGCAGGATAAGTAGCAGCAGGTCACCTGAGGCACGAGACCTAAGCACTAACTAGTCTTCTCCAGAGCTCCTGATGGTGAAGAGTTTCGCTGTATTCTTATGCCAGGTTGCGGCCCTCGGGATTACCCCACCAGGACATGAGCAATACGGGGTCTGGTAACAGACATAATAGGTAGTGATCAAGCGCAGGGTTGGTAAAATGTGGTTGCAGGTTGGGATGAAGCAAAAGTGTAGTAGAGGAACAAGCCAAGGGTCAGTAACAAATGGTAGAAAAGATGTTGACAGTTGCAGCAGGGACTTGCAGTCAGGGGAGGCAGGTGCCAAGAACATAAAAAAAAAATGATTGACTTCGAGGGCCGTAGCTCGGCGACCTGGGGTCACAGAGACCCCAAATTAGCTAAAGTCCTATCCCACCACTGGTCAAAATTTGGGGCTTCTATCATCTATGGTTCCAGAGATACAGGGCTCCTTGCACAGCCTGTCAAAAGCTACATACAGAGCGGCCAATTCAAATACAAGCTGGCACACTCTGTTTGCAGCAAACTGAGAGGTGGAGCTCACAGTGCCTCTTCTCACTTCTTGCCAGAGATACTGAGCAAAATGGACAGCTTGGAGCCTTGGACCAATGGTAAAGTACCATTGGCCCAAGCTATCCAATAAAAATGCTGCAGTGGAGGCTCTCCTCTCACTGCAGTGTCATAGAAGGGGCATGTGTCTAAAAGACACATGCTCCCTTCCAGCCCAGCCCTCTTATCTTATAAGACTTACCCACAATCCCATGTTTTTCTCACACAGTTAAGAGGGAGAATGAGAATCTGCTGCTGCTGAAAAGGTACAAGTGAAATCATATATTATAATGCTATATGTTATAAGATAATAATTTATTATTGATCTATTTGCTGTGAAATTACTGGTTGAAAGTTATAACTTCAAACTTCAGTAATTTGTCTGTTAGGCCACTTGCTTGAGTACAGTTTTTGAAAATATAGTAAACTACCTTAAAAACAATATATAATAATTATTTGCATATTACTTACTTATGGTAATTAGCTCTTTGTCACCCAGGCCAATTCTTACACTTCTCTCCTACATGTAATAATCATCATTTTTTTTGATAGAAAATTACTCAGAACCCCCAAACATTATATATATTATTTTAGCAGACACCCTAGGGAATAAAATGGTGGTCATTGAAACTTTTTATGTTACATGGTATTTGCGCAGCAATTTTTCAAACGCATTTTGTTTGGAAAGAAACTGTTTCATGAATTAAAAAATTGTATAAAAACACAAACGTTAGCCTGCTTTTATTTGTATAATGTGAAAGATGATGTTACGCCGAGTAAATAGATACCTAACATGTCACGCTTTAAAATTGCGCACGTGTGCCCGGGGCAGGCTCGAACTTCCTGATTGAATAGCGTGAAGTTGACATCCTCCTCTGCATCACACTTCATACTGTGGGGAAGACAACATGAATGTGTCGCGCTGCCAGTCCATTTCACCTGGGCTCAGGTTCAGTTACAGATTTGGTTAATTTAAGCATTGTTTTCATTGTTGTTTCCTTTTTGCTGTTTCATGACCTACCTTGGGCGATACATATGTCAAGCCTAAATTCTGTATGACTTGTAAAAATTAATAAAAATGTATTGAAAGTAAAATTGCGCACGTGGAATGGCGCCAAACTTCAGTACTTAAAAATATCCATAGGCGACGCTTAAATTTTTTTTACAGGTTACCTGTTTAGAGTTAGAGGAGGTCTAGTGCTAGAATTATTGTTCTCGCTCTAACAATCGCAGCGTATGTAACCTGTGTGTATCTGGCTCTGATACTAGCCAGTGCCTCACCAGCCACTGACCTCACCCCGCGCCCCTGAGTTGCAGGCATGCAAGGGGTAATATATTGGCTGGAAAGAGCACAATAATCTGGAAAACAGGACGTGCAGAGACTTGGCTTAAATCAGGAAGTTCATGGGAGGAGCGAACAGTTTAAGGTGTGCCAAAAACAAAATAGAAGGCAAGATTGTCCAAGGTATCAGGCAGGGAGTTGCCCAGCACCTCAGGTGAAGCTACAACCAGGGAGCTCCTGACACTGCAGAGGTCCCAGGTTTTAGACCCTGACAATTTAAATGAACTGCTTTACAGTACATATAGCTAGAGCAGTCAGTAATGGTTTGTTTTAAAAGGTATCTAAAACTTTACAATTAATTGTATTTGTTTCCTTTTGGTCTGTTAAATATAAAATTGAAAGAAATCGTTTTGTTAAATCTATTTTGACAAATTCACAAAATGCCTGCTAATCTTGCCGCAAATCTTAGATTGTATGGATTGTTCTCTGAGCACTACAGAACTATGCCCCTTTGTTTAATGGACAATAGGAGAGGGGTTGGGTTTCAAAGCCTTCTTTTTTTTCTGTTGTTCTGAAATAGAAGGGTGTGTTACAATGGAAAAACGCTGAACAAAAAAAACTATTATAGCAGCCACTGGGCCAGACATAGATGGAGAGAACTTCCTTCCTGCAACCACGGACAGTATTAACAAGGGAATCCCTCCGGAAGCCGTCCCCACCGGGAGAACACAGTGATTATTGCTAGCAGCTATAACAGTCACTGGCAATAATCGCATGTAAAATCCGGCAGGCTGGTTGTACTCAAGTTGATCTATCGATCTACTTGGGTACATTCAGCCTGCCCATACATGGTTCGAATCTTGATTTGAACTGCCTATGACCTGCTTAAGGACTTCAAATTATTTAATTTTTGTTTTTGGGTTTAGATATGCTTTAAAGCCCTTTTAATGCTTGTTATGAGTATGTTAAGGATTTTATATTGTTTACCTTTTTTCAACTTAATTGGAATGTCACATTTTGTTCATCCTTATTCTCTGCAGTGCGCTGCATGCAGTGTAGAGCACCGCAAAACTCTGCTCTGAAAAAAAATGACAGTATGTCCTACCTTTACAGTATTGAAACTATGCTGCAGCTCATGTCTGTCACTTCTGGGTACGAGTCCTTCTCTGTGCACTGTGGTTCCAAATGTTGTGTTCTTGTAAGTATAAATGAGAATTCCAGGGGAAAAAAAGAGGGCCCCACTGCAAGGGTTAAAATATTTTTTATGTTTCTGTCCTTTACTTTACTCACCTTTACCCTGGAAGACGTGAACATATGACGAAATGCGTAGGGTGAAGCGACGCGCTGAGGTTACTCCAATTGTGTAAACACTGAAGGATGAGTTTCTGTTTATGTGTTGGCCAGCGCTTCCGTTTTTAAGGCGATTTAGACACTGGTACAATGTAAGTGTAATCTTTAATGGCTTTTACAATAAAGTGCTAACAATTTTATGCTATGTGGAGCTTTTTTGTGTTCTGGGATACCCCTATGACATCATTGCCAAGAAGATTGATGTACGAGTCATAGGAGGACCCTTATATGCTGTAAAGGCCCTGGCTGGGTATTAAACCATACGTGTGATTGACTACCTCTAATACGAGGTCAATATGAGCTGGTAAGCAAGCATTTCTGCTTTTGGCGGTGGCGGTGTCACTGAGGACCATATTTTTACGGTGGTGGATGGTGATGAATTTCAATCAAGGACCTTACTATTTCATCACATGTGGATTTTATTTTATTACATTTTTTGATATTTATTTGATTCATTATGGACACTAATCATTGTTAGCACAACTCAGTAAAGATTATAAAATCTGTCCTTTACTTACCTGATCCTCGCCTTCCTTCAAGAGCTCCTGCGGTCGGATGTCTTCTTATACCCAACATTCTGAGATGGGAATGAGGGACACCTACTAGCAAATGTATGTAGGCATAGGACACGCCCCCTGCCACACCCCCTTAAAGGAGAAATAACCAAAAAAAAGGTTAATTAAATACACAAGGGATTTTTTTACCACTACTCTTCCTTTATATTGGCTTTTAAAATTTACAAATGCAGCAATTTAGAATATGGATGAAAGGTTTAGCTCTGGGAAACACTTTTTGAAAGATAAAATCTAAAATCTAAACTATATGGATCAGACCAAAATGAGGGACAAATGAGGAGGAAATGGGGACAGAGGGACATGGCTCCAAATCAGGGACAGTCCGGGAGCTATGTTATGGCATCAAATCCAATGCAGAGCCCATATCCCTGCACTGGAAATGAGGACGCTGAGGAGAAGTCCACTCCTGGAGAATAGGTGAGTACAGGAGAGCGCCAGGGGGGGCAGAGGATCAGGTAAGTAAAACTGCTTTTTGAGATCGCTTAGACCTAAACGCACATTTAACCCTTGCAGGGTGGAGGTAGCCCCACTACTAGGGAGCAGATTAACTTTCCCTGGAGATAGGCTTCATTTTTTTCATGTCTACTGACCAATTAGCTGTAATACTCTTCACTGGGGATATCATGACAGTTTGTAGTTACAACTCAAGGTCACTGTATGAAAACAAATAGAACAGTAGCAGACTAGCACAATGACCTATTTAAAGTAGCTTCTGTGGCAGGAGAAGAATTCGACTCTCGTTAAATGAAAACATGATTACGCAGCATGTTAGGTTGGCCACTATGACCACATAGGGGACGGAGCTTGTTACAGATGCACAGTAAGACCTCTGTATCGTTGTGTCACTACAAACATATACAGTACACAGCAGTGTTATTGTATAATAAATAATGGCGGGTACTTCCAGCAGAGGGCACCCCATCCTTTTGGACTATTTGATCCAAGATAGAGGCCAAGGAGGAGCCACGGGGTAACCTCTGAACAATGACTCATCCGGAAACCTCTCTGCTTTTCCCAACTTGGAGATGACAGATCTCTTCCTTTCCCTGGTGAATCAATGGTGATACAATTAACCCTCCCCCTCCTGCACGCTCTGCTTACATGCTGCACAGAATATGAAGGTACTAGAGTTATCATTATCTCTAGCAATTTTCAGAGTAAAGAAAAATAAAATCCCTAGATTGTTATTTAAGGTATATTTAAACTATAGAAAGAAATGTCTCTTATTTGATCCCTTTTGTTCTGCTAAATATACTATTGAAAATGTTTTAATCAAGTTAGCCAAAAATAGCTAAAAACCAACCAGCTACAAATTGTGAAATCTTGTGAGCTGATTCTCTGTGAACTACAAAATACCTCTTCCTGTTATAGAGAAGAGAGGGAGGTGTTCTGCAGTCCTAATATACTCTCTGTCCTAGGGTGACAACGCTGCGCAGTATGGTTGTCACCAGTGGCAGCCGGTGGTAATTTTGTTTGGGGGAGGGGGGCGGCAAACAGGTGTGTGCACCCGGCTGTGACAGCTTGGGGCTTCACAGCCGGGTGCACACTGTGCATGCATGAGTCACGCGGCGCCTCCTCAATGGCCGGGCAATTTTCTGGGACCTGTGATGTGTTCAAAAAGATAGCAGGGAGGGAGGGGGAGAGGAGAACTTCCGCACGAGTCTTCTAGGTGGCCTGAGCGGAAGTGGGAGCAGGTACCTGTCAAAACTAGGTACCCACTCCCCCCCACCAAAAAGATGACATGCCAAATGTGGCATGTAAGGGGGCGAGGAGTCCTTAAAGTGGAATTTCCACCTTCCACTTTAAAATAAAGAAAAAAAAGTGTGAATTCAGCCACAACAACTAAAGAAAGGTGTGTTACAACACTATCCCTTTTTGGTTTTGGATTTAGATACGTTTTATTTCACAGGAATCCTGCTCCAGCCAAGTTTTTATACCCTGAGTATGTCGACTATATTTCTGCAGTGTTTTAAGGTTTTATTCACACCAGTGTGTTTTTTCATGCTTTTTGCAGAAACACAGGGCATTTTGTTAACATGGGTTCCTATGGACTACGTTCACATCAATGCATTTTTGGGCCTCTGCATTTTTGGGGACTTTTTTAAATGCAAAACAGTGCTTTTTTTTGTTGCTTTTTTTGGTTCAATAGACTTCAATGGAGAAGCTGCAGAAAAGCATATAGTGTGTTTTTACTGCGTTTTTGTCAAGATTTTGCTCCGAATTGCACTTTTGAATCTGCTCAACGACAAATTTTCCACACAAAAAAAAGCATAAAAAACGCAAGCCACAGTAAAAAATGTGGAATGCACAGCAAAAAACACTTCAGAAATGCTCAAAAGCAACATGCAAAGATGTGCGTCGTGACGTCAGCAAGCCCTTCCCTTAGGTGTGTGCGATTCACTATAGATCATCACGTAGCAGCTCGCAAGTATTTTTTAATATAAATCAGTTCAGATATTTTGTTTGTGTATTTAGCTGTTTACCTTGAGTTCTGCTATAGTTCTTATGACATGTCCAAAAATGATTAGGTCAGCATTAAACTTTATATTTAAAGTGGATTTGAACCTGAAAAAAAAATGCTGCCAGGTAGTATTTTTATGAAAGAAGAGAGATCCTATGACAGCACAATGCTAAAGGGAATCATTTGACAGGTAAGTCAATACATTATGGCTAACAGCTCTCATGAGCATTTCCAATTTGTTTCCCAATATGATACCTGATGTGCAGTGATAAGTGTTAAAGCAGTGGCGGCCTATCCATTAGGAGCGCCGCCGCCCCTATCTATGAGTCCAGCCCCCTGATCTAAATACAGGGCACCGGACTATGGATTCCATTTGGAGGGGTGTGTTTTTTTGACGCATGTGATTAGAGCCAGAGGCTCTAATAGGCTTCAAAAAGGGTGGGCTCATGGGGCACAGTGCCCTGCGCCCTGATCCCACCCAGTTGTGTGACAACAGCGAATGAATAATCTAAGCAGGGCAATAACTTCTCCGCAGGATGTGGAAGCCTTGCAAGAAGATCTGAACAAATTAATGGGGTGGGCAATTACATGGCAAATGAGGTTTAGACCCCTTTCACATTGAGGCGCTATAGCGCTAAAAATAGCACCTGCAAAGCGCCTCTCCTGTCACTCCAATGTGGTGTAGTGGTGTGCTGGCAGGACGTCAAAAAAAAGTCCTGCTAGCAGCTTCTTTAAGGTGCTTTAAGAGCGGTGAATACACAGCTCCTAAAGCGCCCCGCCCATTGAAATTAATGGGCAGCGCTGCCGAAGCCCCCGATTTGCCAAAAACGACGATAAGCGTCGCTAAGGGCACTTTCACACTCACATGGCTCGGGCGTTGGCGTGAAAGCCTAATGATTTCAGTAGGCAGAGGCACTTTAGGAGCAGTGTATACACCGCTCCTACAGCACCTCAAAGATGCGGCTTGCAGGATTTTTTTGAGCATCCTGCCAGCGCACCGCTCCAGTGTGAAAGCCCTCGAGCTTTCACACTGGAGTGAGAGGAGAGGCGCTTTACAGACGCTTTGCAGGCGCTATTTTTAACACTATAAAGCGACTCAGTGTAAAACTAGCCTTAATGTAGAAAAATTTTAAATAATGCATTTGGGTGGCAAAAAATATGAATGCAATTTATACACTGGGGGAGAACCTCTGGGGGAATCTAGGATGGAAAGGGGCCTGGGGGTCCTAGTAGATGGCATGCAATGTCAAGCTGCTGCTAACAAAGCAAACAGAATATTGGCATGCATTAAAAAAGGGATTTACTCCAGGGATAAACCCACTCTACAAGACTCTGGTCCGGCCGCACCTGGAATATGCTGTCCAGTTCTGGGCACCAGTCCTCAGGAAGGATGTACTGAAAATGGAGTACAAAGAAGGGCAAAAAAGCTAATAAAGGGTCTGGAGGATATTAGTTATGAGGAAAGGTTTGCGGGCACTGAACTTATTCTCTCTGGAGAAGAGACGCTTGACAGGGGTTATGGTTTCAATATACAAATAGAATACTGGTGACCCCACAATAGGGATAAAACTTTTTTGCAGAAGGGAGTTTAATAAGACTCGTGGCCACTCATTAAAACTAGAAGAAAAGAGGTTTAACCTTAAACTACGTACAGGGTTCTTTACTGTAAGAGCGGCAAGGATGTGGAATTCACTTCCACAGGTGGTGGTCTCAGTGGGGGGCATCGATAGTTTAAAAAAACTATTAGATAAGCACCTGAACGACCACAGCATACAGGGATATACTAGGTAATACTGACATATAATCACACACATAGGTTGGACTTGATGGACTAACTATGTAATATTCGCTATTTTCACACTAAATCTCCTCCCCTCAAGAGACACATTTCCCGATTGGCCAAAACGTCAGGCGATTCTATCGGACGCCTAGCGCCTAGGAGGAGAGAGGAGGCGCATGGCGAAACTGGCCGAGCTGGAGATGAAGACACAGGAGCCGCTGCCTGCCACCCACCACCTAGATTGGAGTCCGCCGTGCTAGAGCAGAGGACACTGTAGCCGCTGTCCTCTGCCTGCAGCTCAACACCTGCCACCTAGATGTGCCAGGCTGACCGGCAGACAGCGGGCGGGGGGACGGACAGGCTAGGGGGGTAGTGCTGCCACCGGCCGCCGGGGAGAGGGTGGTTGCTTGCCGCCCCCCCCCCAACATAAAAAAAACACCAGCCGCCACTGTGTTAAAGGATACCCTGCAGCTAACATAAGGGACAAGCAAACTGCCACAAGGTAGAAACCCCAGTTCTTAATTGTGCCCCAGTAGGTCCTGTTATATTCCCCTATAATTAATTAATAACAGGAAGGTTTGCGTAGTTGAATTCTGAATGCCAGTAGGACTCCAGTAATTTATATCTGACAGGTTAATCATTGTACAACATATGGAAAAGATTAACACATTAGCAAGATTTATTGCAATGACATCAGCACTGCACCTGTATTTTTGTAGTCACATAAAATATTGGTCCACCTGTAATTGGCATTTCTGATTGTTTTATTATTTCCTCAAAGTAAAATCAAACTGCTGACTGCTGGAATCATCTGAACTTGTACTTCATAGGATACAGTAAACTACAAATATAAGATAAAGAAAACCAGGGACACTTTAGAGCATAATCATGGGTCACCATGCATATCAATATGACCAAAAACCCAGACTATAGCAGTTATGAGCATATAGCCAAAGTAAAGGTTACATACCCCCATCTCTCTGTGTGTAATACCTACCACTTAGGCAAGAACAAAATCAATGCTATGCACAAAGAAATACGTTTTTTACTATTTTGTAGATATATAGATGAACATGGTTCAATGGAACTCTTAGGCTGGGTTCACACTATTGTGAATAGGATGTGGGTTTTTCCGCATTCCAATTCGCATTGCAGGAGATTGTGACTGGCTCTCTATGAAGTCGGTTTCCCAAATCTCTGGAGCAGCTCCGAGGCAAATTGCACAGGAGTCCTGTGCATCTTCTGGTCCATTTGAGGTCTGAATTCAGCCAAAAATTTGGATCGAAATAGGACCTGAAATGATGCACCGGACCCCTGTTGTGAGCCACTCCCCACTACAATGTAAACCCAGCCTCAGAGGACCCAATGTACAGGCATGGCCACACTAGCAAGTTAGATTTCACCTGCAGGCTGTAAACATTGTGGAGATCCACGGCTGTCGGATTTAGTCTAGTATAGATCTAAGATAAAGTAGGGGGATATATTTTTAATCAGGGGGTTAGGAAGACAGGATACAGTAAGTGTACAGTAAGGTAAACTTATTCATAAAGCTGAACTCCAGGCAAACAGTTAAACACACAGATGAACTACATAGATGAGAGCTGTTTTTCCTGCCAAAGGATTTGTTTTTGTATCCATCTAGTCCTGATATTTACACAGCTCGGACACGCATCATAGCTCCAGCAGGTGAGGGGACCGGATCTTAAGCCCGGTACACACATACCAAAAGTTGGCTGGTTCAGCAGATGTGAATGGGCCCCTAAAGCTAAAATCATTGTAGTTTGTTACATGCTGCAGTATAAATAAAGTATATCTAAAGCCAAAACCTCTTTAACTTGGTGGGGACTGGTTAAAACCCCTGTGAGTTTTTTTTTAATTACTTCCCCTTCTGACCTATTGGGGAGAGTAGCCTTCAATTTCTGCTCAGTCGACTCAATCGGAATAGGAAATCTCTTCAAAATGAGGGAAATCCCATTTTCTACAGTAGTCACTAAAACAAGTGACCCCACCAGAAGATTTCACTTCCATTCCACTTCTGGTTACAACTTTTGATCTTCCCTCACTTTGAGAATTAAAGGCAGTGGTCACCATTAAGGTTCAGCCTCAAGCCAGATGTTTGTTGTCATTGCTAGTCCAATGTGCCCATATTTGGTAATTTATAGCATAAGCATCTCCATTCTTTTTGTATATATCAATTTCAGGGTCGGAAACCTACCACCTGCAGCTCATTGGCCCAGCATTGACAGCTAACATCCAGGTTTGGACAGAACCCAAGCCCAAACCCAAGTTCATCACCTGTCACCGGGGTAAATAGGTTGAATTTTCCCAGCAGGAAAACATACAACAAAAAGATAATAAAACCTGACTCCTAACCTTTTATCACTCTATCCAAAACAAAAAAAATGTCATTAGATACTCTTTAAAAGGTTTGTTCACCTTACCCAAAATCTGCCCCTGCAGGTGTAGTGCTATTCCCGTAGGAAGCTGAAGGAATTTCTTGTCCAGGTCTTCCTAACTTCCGTCCCGCAGCCAGGCACACAACAGGCTTATTTCTTCTTTCT
>CM053029.1:331067244-331160517 GCA_028564925.1 Lithobates sylvaticus | reverse complement strand
CAGGCCTTTTTTAAAGCAATCAACAAAGCTTGACAGAACAACCTCTGGAGGGAGTCTATTCCACATTTTTACAGCTCTTACTGTGAAGAAACCTTTCCTTTTTTGAAGATGGAATCTTTTTTCCTCTAAACGTAAAGAGTGCCCCCTAGTCCTCTGTGATGACCTTAAAGTGAATAACTAAACACCAAGTTCACGATATGGACCACTTATGTATTTGTACATGTTGAGCATATCCCCCTTAATCTCCTCTTCTCAAGAGGTATAGATCTGTAGTGTTAACTTGTCTCTATTCAAAGCTCTAAGTGTTGTTTCCCCTATTGGTGCTTCATTCCTCTGTTATTAGCATCAGTCACTTCTGAAAAGTTTTCCAGACACATGAGGAGATGACGGGAAGGGAGATAACCACACTGCTTGTCTAATTAGAATATAGCTCTGCATGTTCCTTCATTCCTCTGCCTATGTGGAGGGGGGGGGGTGTTCCTTTCCTCCAACCAGCTCCAACACTGTGACTGCAACCTCTTCACCCTCCTCTCTGCTCCTCACAGATGCAGAAGGATTTTATCACAATTGTGCTCTTTTGAAGGGTTGTAGACAAGAGAAGACTGCTTTAAGTAGTAGTAGAGCCATTAGAGCAAAGTCCCAGTAAGTAGGAAAGTGTCAAGACATCAGCCGCTGTCCCCTTTAATAGACCCACAGCTAACTATAACTAGGCACCAGAGGGGTAGCTAGAGCACAAAGTCCCCAAGATCTTTCAATGTCTGTACTCACAAGGCCAGAGGACAGATGGATGCCTCCTTCCAATCTTCCAACCGATGCCCTCCAGTGATACCAGACAGATTTGTGGCAGACAGCTCCTCTCAGTCAGGTTCTTCTAATCACCCAGGTCTCTGCATTCCTCCCTCACTCCCTCAGGTCGCCCACCTGAGGCATCCTCATGGCAGCCTGTGCCTGAGAGGACAGCTTGCCCCCCTCAGACTGGACTCCTCCACCCTGGGACAAGACCCAGAGCTATATGTGCTCTCTGAATTAATACAGTCTCCTAGCATGTGTTTAGAGTCTGCCTCTCTGGGATAGGCAAGGGCTGTATCAATATTCATGATTCTATCTGCCTAGCTCCACACCTATCATCCAGAAACTTCTCAAGTTGCCTGTATACAGAGAGCGCTATCAGGCAGACTGGCAGCAGCAGGGCTCATGGATCAGGCCTGAATAAACAATTGGAGCACACTGAGTACAGGGAGCCAAACAATGCTTTTACCTCAACCAAAATCACACCCACACTGACTACAGCACCCATGCAGGTGAACTAACCCTTTAAGCTTTTAGGCATTAGTAAAAACACAACAAAATATCAAAAACTCAAATATATTCTGTACACAGTCAGACACTTCTGTCTGCACATAGTAAAACAGATTTATTATAAGTTCAAAGAATCATTCATATTGGCTGTCCTCTGTTGCTCAAAAGTAGCACTTTACTAATATACAACATGCCACTGACCACATCCTGAGTGTGCTTTGTAATGGGAAATTGATTCAAGGTCAATGCTAAATCTATCACAGAGCTTTGTAAACCTGTCTTATACAGCTGCCCACAATGGTAGGGGCACAAATTCTCTGCTAAATGAGAGAAAGCTTGATTTGAACTAGATTTTCACCTGATTCTGTTGGTAATTGTCTACTTCTGCCCTTCTTGCTTCTTCAGCCAGTCATCACTGCTGCCAACATGTCCACTTTTCTCTGTACCTTTTTTTATTGTCAAATTCATGCTTTTGGTCAGTGAAGAACACTACTGGTCTGAACCAGGTTTTTAAATAGACTGCGCTCAAGAGAAATGACCCGGCAAGGACAGATCGCAGTCCTTTAATTGCCCCGCTAGTCACAAACTTTGCAGCCTTCTATGGGCTGGGGATGCCTAAAAGTCACACCAGAAGATAGAAAAAAGCACACCAGCCTTGCGCATTATCTTTGTGACAACTTTATTTAACAAAATAAAAACAGATGTATACTCACAAACAACATGATTTGACAAGCACATCAATATCAGGTTAATCTGATCCTGGACGATCAGGTCAAACAAACACATAACAAAGACCCTCTAAATGGCTTAGGCCCAGGGCTCAGAGGAAAAGGGGATCTCCCCTCAAAATGCATCAGAAATTCAGAGGGTCTTCTTGAGGTTGGGACGTGTTTGGTTGACCTGGTCATCCAGAACACTGTGGATATTAATGTGCTTGTCAAATCATGATGTTCGTGAGTATACATCTGTTTTTGTTTTGTTAAATAAAGCTGCCACAAAGATAATGTGCAGGGCTGGTGCTCCCTCTGTTTTTATCTGCTAGTTTTAAATGGAGTGACCTGAGTACTGCCAGAAGTAGTACATTTAGTAGTAAATGTATCTGCTCACCACTGTTGAGAGGCACATTTAAACCTCCCTGGTGGTATGATTATGTCAGATTTTTGATGCTCAAAGCGGTACAATTGTTTTGCATGGAAATTTGGCGCTTTATATTGTAGGCCTGTAATTCTTAGGAATAACTCACTTAAATCTGTCCAAACAAGAGTCTAGTACACATCCCGGGTATGATAAAGTTTGAAACACAAAACCATAAATTATAATATAATAAACTAACATATCATTTTTCATGGACGAGCTTTCGGGGTGTGTCCCCTTCTTCAAGGTCTAAGCAGTACTGATTCACAAAAGTTTTAGCAGAAGGTAAAATGGTAAAATGTTAAAAACAAAAGCAAAAAAAAAAAAATCCTACCCCTCAGAATTTTTTTTTTTTTTTTTGTTTTTAACATTTTACCATTTTACCTTCTGCTAAAACTTTTGTGAATCAGTACTGCTTAGACCTTGAAGAAGGGGACACACCCCGAAAGCTCGTCCATGAAAAATGATATGTTAGTGCAAATAAAAAAAGTATCACGGACAGTACTCAATTTTCTCTGTCACAATTGCACTAATACGGCTACAATCACTTCTAATATAATAAAAAACTATAAATAATTATCAAAAATAATAATATAATAATAATAAAATGTATTCAATAATGTAATCAACTCAAAAACACAGAAATTTGCTCAGTTGCAGAATTGACGCTGTCGTCACTTTCAGTGTCTGATGACGAATTTCACCACAAATCACTATCGCTCAATTCTGCAAGTGTTCTAATTTATTATCGCTGTTTTCTAGCTGGTCTAAAACCGCTTTTGACGAAGAGGGACACTTTTTGGTTGCCATGGACGTTCTCCAGTTTCCAGGCAGAAGGAACAGTATATATAATATAAAACTACATGCAGGGAACTGTACAAAGTATTAGGGACAAAAGGGAGGTGAAATAATTTGATAGCGTAATTTAATCTGTAAGATTACAGTGTACTGTATGTGTTCAGTTTTTTTGCACTTTTTGAATTGTTCATCCCTGTGCGTCGCACCGCTCACAGGGAACAGAGCCCGGCATACAGAGCATCTGGCGGAAGACACAGCCGCCGCACACAGCGGGGGGACATCATAGGATCCTGGGGATAGATAGATAGATAGATAGATAGATAGATAGATAGATAGATAGATAGATAGATAGATAGATAGATAGATAGATAGATAGATAGATAGATAGATAGATAGATAGATAGATAGATAGATAGACCATTGCTATGACTGTTTTTTTTTATGTTTAATTCACTCAGCTAGGGACAATTTCTCAACTCAGTTTTGTTTTGGTAAACTAAACCATCCTCTGTCATGCAATACAAACAATTTCCAAATGTGGCTCCCTAGCTCACTTTTCACTCCTCTGCCTTCCTAGTAATAGAACCATTGTCAATAAGTCATTGTGCTGCAAGCATTTTATTTACTTTTTAGCTCAAGACAGTTGGAAGGATGTTGTAATGCAGTGTTTACCAAGGTATATCTGTTCAACATTGTTTGAGTATCGATTTACATCTATTGTTTTTTTCTTTTTTTTCTTAAACATTGTGTACTATAAAGCAATTGCAATAGAGATTTCAGGTTTAGTTGCTGCCTAAGCCAGGGCCTGGGTAATGCCCTCATGCTCATGTGGTTTTTATTTGGCCCACATGTAGGATGTTTTGTGCAGAGGCGAAAAAACATTTCTAGGCACCTATGTATATTCTGAAAACATTGGAAGGCCACCTCCAGCACTCTCAGCATAATCAAAGAGAAGATGAGGTCATTCTCTTCTGTTCTCACTGCCTGGTGGAGGAATAGTCAGCATTCTTGCAGTATGATACCTTAACCTTAAGGCTCATCTTACCTTATGGCAGCCAGACCCTTGTTGATATAGTTGGCTACCACGTACTTTCAATTGTGTATTGTATTGTGGCCTTCTGTGCGCAAAGAACAGGACTCATGGAAGTGTTGATCATAGTGACCTAGCAACCTCTTTTCATATACTTTAAAACCTGTTGTAGTACTATACCAGTTGTAATCTGAGTGATTTTTATTTTTAGCAGCTCCAGTTTTCCCTTCCACTTCTTTTACAGGATACATATATAAAGGTACCATAAGAGCTAGATGATTACCACCCTGTCCCAGGACCGTTTTTAAGGTAGGGCAAATGGGGCAGCTGCCCTGGGCCCCATCATTGTTGTGGGGCCCAAAGCAGCTGCCTCATACTTGCAAACTATCCCAGTTTAAATTCCCTTATCCCTTGAAGTTTTAGTCCCGAGCTGTGTCCCGATATCTCAGTGTAAAATTCTGTTGCAGCTCTGCCCTATTGCCACGTAGAGATGACTCACCTGCAGACAAAGTATTTATATGTAAATAACCTGCATTGATATGTAAATCGCAGGGGCAATAATATGTAAATAGTCGCGGACCGCAGCATTGATAGCTAAATAGAGGCGGCATTCATATGTATATCATGTCCCCCTGAGGTCACATCTACCATCACTCTTGCTGAATGCTGCCACTGGGGAGGTAAAGGAGCATGCTTGAAAGTCCTGCCTACAACTATAGTCATTAAGCCTAACATCAGCCTGTTCTGCAAAGGTAAGCATATTGGAGGTGGAACCCTTCTTCAAAAGAACATGGTGCCACAGCACCCTGAATTTTGGTGTATGTGAATACACACACATTTCAGCCGATGCATGAGGGTGTCATTAACAATTAATGGCACTTCTGTGTATCTGCTAAAGGGCAGCATGTTTCTATGGTGTCGGGAAAGCGATTTTGCATGTATTCCCAACACACACAAATTGTGAATGCAGGCTAAATGTCTCAGTTACATTGGTGGTCAGTATAAATCTTCTCATTACATTGGGGCTTGGTGTACAATCCTTTCATTCACACTAGTGGCCAGTGTGAAGGTCCCCCTTACATTGGTGGTTAGTGTAAATCCCTCTTTACATTGGTGGTTACTGTGAATGCTCCTATTACATTAGTGGTCAGTGTAAATACCAATGACATTGGTGGCCAGTGTAGAAACTCCTCTTTATATTGGTAATCGTTAAACAAAATCCAAACTTGCATTTGTGGTCAGTTTTGAATCCTCCCTTACATTGGTGGTCCATGTAGAAGCCCCCTTTAAATTGGTGGTGGGTGTAAATCCCCTTTACATTGGTGGCCAGTGTAGAAATCCCCCTTTATTGGCTGTTGATGTAAAATCCCCCATTACATTGGTTGTCAGTGTAAATTCTTCATAACATTGGTGATCAGTGTACATTTCCCTTTACATGTGTGATAAGTGCAGAATTGCCCTTACACTGATGGCCAGTGTAAATCCCCCTTTACACTGGTGGTCAGTGTAAATCCCCCTAACAATGGTGGTCGGTGTAGAAGCTTCACCTTACATTGGTCGTTAGTACAAATCTCCTCGACAATGGTTGTTAGTGTAAATTCCCTCTTCCATAGAGGTCATTGTATATTCCCCCTTACACTGGTGGTTGGTGCAAATGCTCTTATTACATTGGCGTCAGTGTAGAAATCCCTCTTTATATTGGTGGGTGGTGAGAAAAATCCCCCCGTTACATGGTGGTCAGTGCAAATTCCCCCTCACATTGATGGTCAGTGTAAATTTTCCCCTCACATTGGTGGTCATTGTAAATTCCCCATTACATTGGTGGAATCCCCCACTATATACTTGCCAAAGATTTCTAGCTTTGCTCTACATGATTCAAAATTGGTCACAGTGTACTGCCACCTAACTAATTCCATCCCTCCACCACAGGCACTGATCCCATCAACCCCCCAGCATTGCCACTGATCACACCCTCCCCCAGCATTGCCACTGATCCCAGCAGTCCTAGGATTCCTAAGAGTTTTCTGTCTATTGATGGGTCAATTTGACTAGCCCCACAGACCCGCATGGTCTGGGGCAAAGGATCCATCTGTTCCCGAGTCTCGGAACCGGCTGGTCCGAGGCACAGTAACTGAGGGAGGATTCAAGGCGTCCAGGTGTGCTCTCAATCTTGGAGGGGCACTGCAGCTCATGTAAGCGACCAGGGGAGGACTATTCGGAGGAGGGCCAACAAGCTGGCATCTGAAGAAGAGCCTGGTTGCTGGGTTCTTATGGACACTAACGAATCCACAGTTTCACAGTACTGCCAAGGAGACAGAGAAAGTTCCAGGTACTGTGAAAAGGTTCCTATTCACTTTCGGTTGAGAGTTTATTTTTTTTCACCTTTAATAATAAACACCTTCATTTACAAATTGCATTTTGTGTTTACTTGTGTTGTCCTTGACTATTGTTTAAATTGGTTTGATGTTCCGAAACACTTAAGTGTGACAAACATGCAAAGGAACAGGAAATGAGGAAGGGGGCAAACACTTTTTCACACCACTGTAGCTAGACCATTGCTATAACTGTTTTTTTTTTATGTTTAGTTCACTCAGCTAGGGACAATTTCTCAACTCAGTTTTGTTTTGGTAAACTTAACCATCCTCTGTCATGCAATACAAACAATTTCCAATATCAAGCAAATGTGGCTCCCTAGCTCACTTTTCACTCCTCTGCCTTCCTAGTAATAGAACCATTGTCAATAGGTTATTGTGCTGCAAGCATTTTATTTACTTTTTAGCTCAAGACAGTTGGAAGGATGTGGTAATGCAGTGTTTACCAAGGTATATCTGTTCAACATTGTTTGAGTATCGATTTACATCTATTGTTTTTTCTTTTTTCTTAAACATTGTGTACTATAAAGCAATTGCAATAGAGATTTCAGGTTTAGTTGCTGCCTAAGCCAGGGCCTGGGTAATGCCCTCGTGCTCATGTGGTTTTTATTTGACGCACATGTAGGATGTTTTGTGCAGAGGCGAAAAAACATTTCTAGGCACCTATGTATATTCTGAAAACATTGGAAGGCCACCTCCAGCACTCTCAGCATAATCAAAGAGAAGATGAGGTCATTCTCTTCTGTTCTCACTGCCTGGTGGAGGAATAGTCAGCATTCTTGCAGTATGATACCTTAACCTTAAGGCTCATCTTACCTTATGGCAGCCAGACCCTTGTTGATATAGTTGGCTACCACGTACTTTCAATTGTGTATTGTATTGTGGCCTTCTGTGCGCAAATAACAGGACTCGTGGAAGTGTTGATCATAGTGACCTAGCAACCTCTTTTCATATACTTTAAAACCTGTTGTAGTACTATACCAGTTGTAATCTGAGTGATTTGTATTTTTAGCAGCTCCAGTTTTCCCTTCCACTTCTTTTACAGGATACATATATAAAGGTACCATAAGAGCTAGATGATTACCACCCTGTCCCAGGACCGTTTTTAAGGTAGGGCAAATGGGGCAGCTGCCCTGGGCCCCATCATTGTTGTGGGGCCCAAAGCAGCTGCCTCATACTTGCAAACTATCCCAGTTTAAATTCCCTTATCCCTTGAAGTTTTAGTCCCGAGCTGTGTCCCGATATCTCAGTGTAAAATTCTGTTGCAGCTCTGCCCTATTGCCACGTAGAGATGACTCACCTGCAGACAAAGTATTTATATGTAAATAACCTGCATTGATATGTAAATCGCAGGGGCAATAATATGTAAATAGTCGCGGACCGCAGCATTGATAGCTAAATAGAGGCGGCATTCATATGTATATCATGTCCCCCTGAGGTCACATCTACCGTCACTCTTGCTGAATGCTGCCACTGGGGAGGTAAAGGAGCATGCTTGAAAGTCCTGCCTACAACTATAGCCATTAAGCCTAACATCAGCCTGTTCTGCAAAGGTAAGCATATTGGAGGTGGAACCCTTCTTCAAAAGAACATGGTGCCACAGCACCCTGAATTTTGGTGTATGTGAATACACACACATTTCAGCCGATGCATGAGGGTGTCATTAACAATTAATGGCACTTCTGTGTATCTGCTAAAGGGCAGCATGTTTCTATGGTGTCGGGAAAGCGATTTTGCATGTATTCCCAACACACACAAATTGTGAATGCAGGCTAAATGTCTCAGTTACATTGGTGGTCAGTGTAAATCTTCTCATTACATTGGGGCTTGGTGTACAATCGAAAATAGAAAATAAAAAGAGCAGCGCTAAACCAAAAATAAGCATCTAATGAATAAACATCCAATAAATAAACAGTGCTTGTTACCAACCCTAGTCGGTAATATGTATAAAACACCTGTGGAAAAAATGTGATGGTGTGACCCTCCTCAAATTAGGATAAATGACCTAAATAAATAATACAGATCATATAACACTCTGTGGCTTCCCCACTCACTTGTGAATGTCACATATAAGCATTAATAAGCATAAACATGAATATAATGCTGAATGCTGTGAAAAGAAAAAAAGGGGGGAAAAAACAATCTAGATACTGAGTGTAGTTGAATAATGTTTCCACCCGTGCAACATAAAAATAATATTTGTGAAATAAATCAGAAGAGTATCAGTCCATCTAGCAATCTTCAGATTCCAAGTGATCCACCACCAAGGGAAGCAAGATAGGATTTACTTCTTACCAAAACACCATGACACACCATTACAGAGTGTCATGGTAAGCCTGAGCAGAAAAGTAACACTCCTCGGGTCCTGGATGGTATAGCAGACTCCCACAGCCTAGACAGACCACTCCACACTCTTTGATAACTCCCTCAGTGAAGGCTCAGCGGTGTATGCCAATGCCCATTAAAAAAAGAAGGGGCTCCAATAGTGTAAAATCCGTCCTTCCTGGAATCCCAATACAGCATAGAGGTGACGTCAGCGCGTCGCTCCGCCCTATCGGTTTCGCAATAGAATTGCGTCGTCCAGGGGCACTGTACAATCCTTTTATTCACACTAGTGGCCAGTGTGAAGGTCCCCCTTACATTGGTGGTTAGTGTAAATCCCTCTTTACATTGGTGGTTACTGTGAATGCTCCTATTACATTTGTGGTCAGTGTAAATACCAATGACATTGGTGGCCAGTGTAGAAACTCCTCTTTACTGTATATTGGTAATCGTTAAACAAAATCCAAACTCGCATTTGTGGTCAGTTTTGAATCCTCCCTTACATTGGTGGTCCATATAGAAGCCCCCTTTAAATTGGTGGTGGGTGTAAATCCCCTTTACATTGGTGGCCAGTGTAGAAATCCCCCTTTATTGGCCGTTGATGTAAAATCCCCCATTACATTGGTTGTCAGTTAAATTCTTCATAACATTGGTGATCAGTGTACATTTCCCTTTACATTTGTGATAAGTGCAGAATTGCCCTTACACTGATGGCCAGTGTAAATCCCCCTTTACACTGGTGGTCAGTGTAAATCCCCCTAACAATGGTGGTCGGTGTAGAAGCTTCACCTTACATTGGTCGTTAGTACAAATCTCCTCGACAATGGTTGTTAGTGTAAATTCCCTCTTCCATTGAGGTCATTGTATATATCCCCTTACACTGGTGGTTGGTGTAAATGCTCTTATTACATTGGCGTCAGTGTAAAAATCCCTCTTTATATTGGTGGGTGGTGTAAAATCCCACCGTTACATGGTGGTCAGTGCAAATTCCCCCTCACATTGATGGTCAGTGTAAATTTTCCCCTCACATTGGTGGTCATTGTAAATTCCCTATTACATTGGTGGAATCCCCCACTATATACTTGCCAAAGATTTCTAGCTTTGCTCTACATGATTCAAAATTGGTCACAGTGTACTGCCACCTAACTAATTCCATCCCTCCACCACAGGCACTGATCCCATCAACCCCCCAGCATTGCCACTGATCACACCCTCCCCCAGCATTGCCACTGGATTCCTAGGAGTTTTCTGTCTATTGATGGGTCCCCTTACCTCCCAGTCCATGGTGTGCAGGCAGTGAGGAGATGATGTGCTGTAACCTTTAGCAACCAATCAGCGAGCAGTAATGCTGTGCACTAACCTCTTGCAGCCAATCATTGAGCGGTAAGGATATGCAGGAACCTCTATGAACCAGAATGAATCAGTGAGCAGTATTGTGCAGTAACCTCTAGCAAACAATTAGTGAGCCGCTTTGATGTACAGTAATCCCTAGCAAACAATCAACAAGCAGAAGTCATGTGCTGTAACCTCTAGAAAATAAACAGTCAGCCATAATGTGTGCTGTAACCTCTAGCAGCCAGTCAGTGAGCCGTAATTATACACTGTAACCTCTGGCAACCAATCGCAATCGCTGCCTGATCTGATTCAGTAAACTGATTTTGAGTCCAGCTGCTATTTATTGTATGTCTCAAAGCATGTGGAATGTTTGCCCAGGGTCTAGTCAAATTTAAAGATGGACCTGCCCTGTCCTGCAAATTGTAGTTAAATGTGGTGGCCCTTCTAATGTTTGTGGGTGATCTTAGATTGCAACATCCATGTCTTTATGGACCTTGCTTTGTGCACTGGTGCGCAGTCATGTTTGAACAGCCCCAAACTGTTGGACCATCCCCAAACTGTTCCCACAAAGTTAGGAGCATGAAATTGGCCAAAATTTCTTGGTATGCTAACGCCTTAAGTGTTCTCTTCACTAAAACTAAGGGGCCAAGCCCAACCCAACCCCACACCATAACCCCCCTTCCACCAAATGATTCGGACCAGTGCACAAAGCAAGGTCCATAAAGACAAGGATGAGCGAGTTTGGGGTGGAGGAAGTTGACTGGCCTGCACAGAGTCCTGACCTCAACCTGATAGAATACCTTTGGGATGAATTTGAGCGGACACTGCGAGCCAGGCCTTCTCGGCCAACATCAGTGCCTGACCTCACAAATGCGTTTCTGGAAGAATGGTCAAACATTTCCATAGACAATACTTTTGACAATAGAGTGCATATGTGTTTGAGATGCTAAATCTGGATCAATGACTGCAGGATTGAATGCTACACTGCAGTTCAAGTGTGCCAAGCTACACCATTGTGCATGACAAGTCGCAGTGTATGTCATACCTCAAAATCATGGCAACCTTCTTAAAACCATACTCCTTGTAACATATATAAAACCTGGAGGGAATGGCAATATTGGGCTCCGTTTCTACTAGTGCGACTTGTTATGAGACTTAGGACACATAAAGTCGCATGACAAGTCACAGCCCATTGATTTCAATGGCACCCATCCCAATCTATGCGACTTAAAGTTCCAGCGACTTTGGAAAGGTGCCTGCACTACTTTGATGTGACTTTTGATGTGTCTTAGAAAGTGTAAAGTCAGATCAAAGTTGCATCAAAGTTGCACTCCAAAATCGCAAATCGCGCAACTTTGAAGTCACACTAGTGGAAACGTAGTCTTATGCCGGCGGAAAAAGTCTGATCGGACCATGTTGTTGGAAAATCCGCCCGTGTGTGGGCACCATCTGACTTTTTCCGTCGGAATTTCCGACAGAATAAATTTGAGATCCTGCTCTCAAATTTTCCGAAAACAAAATACGATCAGACTTTTTCCGATCGTGTGCCGAGAATTCCGACGGACAAAGTGCCACGCATGCTCAGATCAAATTACGAGACCAAAGCTATTGGCTATTAGCATCTACGTAGTTCCGTCGTACACAACGAACGTCACCACGTTCAGAATAATCGGATTTTCCGACAACTTTGTCCGACCGTGTGTATGCAACACCAATGTCGGACAAAATCCGTCGGAAAGGATCAGAATTTCCAACCGCGTGTACGGGGGCTAAGTGTTGTCCATAGCTGCAGATGAGACTCCAACTATCAAAATCAAGGTAGTAGAAAGTGAAAACTGGGTCCTAGTTGATTGGGCAAGAGGGATATTTCCTTTCCTCCCATTTTTACATCATCTATCTGTTTGATTTTCCTAAGGGTTAATGAATCACCTAAACCAGATCAGCATTTTTTAAAGTCTGATGGTATTCTGTGACGTAGTCTGCCTCCCAGACAAGCAGCCAGTATTACTCAAAGGATTATATAAATGTATAAAGCAATGTTGTTTTCCTCCCTCTTTTATACCCTTTGCATCTCATAAGCTTCCAGCCAACTCGTCTTGACACGTTCAGTGTTTGTACGCCTTGGGTGTACCTTTACTGAAATAGAGCTCACGTGTGTCACGTGGAGCAACCCAATGTGCATGTTTCAAATTACACTGAATTATTGTTCCCTTTACTTTTAATAGATGCCAACCAGTTATTGTCTTTTATTATAAACCATTTTTAGCAAGGTTAACAAGTTGTCTGCTCTGCATAGGAAAACATTTACTATCAGGAACACCACATTGTCTTGTCTGTGCTTTGTTATAGAACACTGATTAGTGGAGCAGAGAGATCAGATGAAGAATGTCTCGTGGCTAGATCTTAAACCCTAAAACTAGTATTTCAAGCAAGCAACTGTAGGAAAAGGCTAAATACTCAATACATACAGCACTATGTAAAAGTTTTAGGCAGGCGTGAAGAAATGTTGTAAAGTAAGAATACTTTCAAAAACATATATTTTAACAGTTTTTGTTTTTTTTTTTTTTTTGCAATTTACAAAATGCAAAGTGAGCAAATAGAAGAAAAATTGAAATCATAATATTTGGTGTGACTACCCTTTGGCTTCAAACCAGCATCCATTTTTACACTTGCACACTATGTACACTTGCACAAAGGAAGAGATTTTGTAGGATTAGAGTCAGGTGTATGATTAACCAATTATACTAAGCAGGGGCTAATGATCATCAATTTCATACATATGTAGCGGTGACACTTTTACAAGGTGTCCGCTATATGTGAAAATTTAGTTTTTTCCTCAAAACAGTAGTGGGGTTCTGAGGGTTAATTGTGCAGGTTAACTTTGGCATCAGTTTGGCTGGACTGTGCTAGGGTTCTGCCTGGTCATGGGTACAGTGAAGTACACATGACAGGCCCAGAACTTGGCCTGGTTGGACGTTTTGAGTATCAGTCTTCCCCGGAGCCAATTAGTGGGTGCGTCTGGACCCGCTGTGTAGTCTTGGGAAGGGTACTTAAGGTGTTCGGGGTTCGGGGTTCGGCCGTAGCTGCCTGTTCCTGTATATGGACCGGGGTAGCCCCGTGAGGGGTCCCGGTCCCGGGAGCGTTTGCCATCCCGCAACATGGTCAATTTGACTAGCCCCACAGACCCGCATGGTCTGGGGCAAAGGATCCATCTGTTCCCGAGTCTCGGAACCGGCTGGTCCGAGGCACAGTAACTGAGGGAGGATTCAAGGCGTCCAGGTGTGCTCTCAATCTTGGAGGGGCACTGCAGCTCATGTAAGCGACCGGGGGAGGACTATTAAGAGGAGGGCCAACAAGCTGACATCTGAAGAAGAGCCTGGTTGCTGGGTTCTTATGGACACTAACGAATCCACAGTTTCGCAGTACTGCCAAGGAGACAGAGAAAGTTCCAGGTACTGTGATTCACTGTGAAATTCACTTTCGGTTGAGAGTTTATTCAATGTCAGAGACTTTACAAGTTTCCGGATCAAAGTGTTGACTGCCATAATCTCTGGCTAGAGCAGGGCTCAAAATTTCAAGTCCTGAGCCACTAGCCAAGCCTCAAGGGTTACTCGCCAGCAGATTCCCCACCCAACCCCTACCCTGCCCCTATTTCTGCCACTAATCACGCTCCCACAAATTATCTCGTGAAATGACACCTAAATGTTTTATGCAGAATTAAGTTACAAAAATAAATATTAACAACAACTTTATTAGTTCCCCTCAGCACAGCCTCACCAGTGTCCATCAATGCAGGCTCACCCGTGCCCACCATTGCAGCGTGACCCGTGCCCACCATTGAAGCGTGACCCATGCCCACCATTGCAGCGTGACCCGTGCCCACCATTGCAGCCGCACCGTGCCCACCATTGCAGCCGCACCGTGCCCACCATTGCAGCCTCACCGTGCCCACCATTGCAGCCTCACCGTGCCCCCTTTGCAGCCTCACCGTGCCCCCTTTGCATACTCACAGTGCCCCCTTTGCAGACTCACCGTGCCCAACATTGCAGACTCATTGTGCCCAACATTGCAGACTCATTGTGCCCAACATTGCCGACTCACCGTGCCCCCTTTTCAGCCTCACCGTGCCCCCTTTGCAGCCTCACCGTGCCCCCTTTGCAGCCTCACCGTGCCCCCTTTCCAGCCTCACCGTGCCCCCTTTGCATACTCACCGTGCCCCCTTTGCAGACTCACCGTGCCCAACATTGCAGACTCACCGTGCCCAACATTGCAGACTCATTGTGCCCAACATTGCAGACTCATTGTGCCCAACATTGCCGACTCACTGTGCCCCCATTGCAGACTCACTGTGCCCCCATTGCAGACTCACTGTGCCCCCATTGCAGACTCACTGTGCCCCAATTGCAGACTCACTGTGCCCCCTTGCAGATTCACTGTGCCCCCTTGCAGATTCACTTTGCCCATCATTGCAGACTTACTTTGCCCAACATTGCACTCTCATCGTGTCCCCATTGGCAGCCGGATCATGACAGGAGGAAGAGGATAGCCCCGTGGGATCGCAGAGCGGTATAGCACGTGTGTCAGGAACGGTGCTATTACCTGGATCGCCTGCTGGTGTCACTGTTTCCTTTGGCATCAAAGGGTGCAGTTCTGGTGGCCACCAGCAGGGGTCTCCCAGCCGATGGACATTGTCAGGAATGGTGTTATTACCTGGATCGCCTGGTGGTGTCACTACTTCCTTCAACATCAAAGGGTGCAGTTCTGGTGGCCACCAGCGGGGGTCTCCCAGCAGATGGACATGCCAGGAATCAGGCTACACCTGTTGTGGATTTGCTGGGTATATAAGCCTGTCCTTCACTGAGGTTCAGTGCTTCAGTATTCCTTTCTGTAGCCCTGTCTTGCCTGTCTGAAACCTGATCCTGGACCTGGACCTGAAACCTGTACCTGTACCTGTACCTGTACCTGTAACCTGACCCGTTATCTGCTTCCTGCCCTGTCCTGGATGTTGTCCCCCTTACCTGGTTCCTGAGACCCGTCCCCTGTCTCCTGCCTTGATGTTCCCTTGCTTCCTGTTTCCCCCTTGGTCTCTCCTCCCTGCCTTGTATATATATATATGTTCCATTTCCTTGAAGTGTATAGTTAGTTAGTTAGATTAGGGCTTGGGGGTTTGCAGTGTTATTTGTGTTCTTGTTTGTTTGTGGTTGCTGTGTTTATGTGTGTCTTTATTATTAATAAATATATCTTTATCACTACCTTTTGGAGCCTGATTCCTTTAGTGCAGCCCATCGATCTGTTCACTTGTGTTGGATGCCTGTGTTTAGGCTCCATCCCTAACAGAATACTGAAGCCATACTAACAGATCGGCTGCACTTGGGAATTGGGTCTGGACACTTGCTTTTGTCAAGGAAGATGCAGCTGGAAGATATTTTGTATCTTTCACTCCTGGCATTGGAAGAAAGAGATCTTTGTTATCAGACTTTGGGTGGCTATACTAGGGAGCAACTACTGGAGTGCAACCGTATAGCCCATGCTTTTGTTGATCAGGGCCATTTTCTTTTTGAGGACGTGCAGCCCCTGATCCAGATTTGTGCCGAGCTGGCCCTGCCCTGTATTCCTGAGGGCCGTGATGATTTCACTCCCCCTTTTGATATGAATCAGGTTGTATCCCTAGTATGGCTTTTTGAAGATGATCCCGACGACTTTTTTGAGCACTACTCTGGCTGTTCCCCACAGGTGATTTCTGAATGCATTGTGTCTGCGCAGTCTTTTGTTAGACAGGGAAACTTGAATTCACAATTTGTACAACCCATACTTTCAGCATGGTCTGGCATGATGCAATTAGCCCCAGCCAAACAAACCACTTCTGCCATCAGACACCAGCCTACCCAAATGTATGTTTCCCCATCACCCATACCAAACCCAGTTGCCACCCAGTATACACTGCTCCCAACCAAATATTCATATCCGGTCTCTTCTCCCTGTACCTATCCTGCATTTAACCCCCCTGCCTCTTCTCAGCTGCCTACAAATCCACAAATGTATGTTTCCCCATCACCCATGCCAAACTCAGTTGCCACCCAGTATACATTGCTCCCAACCAAATATTCATATCCGGTCTCCTCTCCCTGTACCTATCCTGCATACAACTCCCCTACCTCTTCTCTGCCAAATCCCAACACTCCTTTCCTGTCTGCTGCACCCCCAACCTACAAAGCTTCAGCGACCAAGTCAAAGAAAAAACGAAAGTTCTTCCCGACCAAAACGATCCTGCCAGTAACCCAATCTGCCTCCACACCCACTAATCTGTCCCAGCCTGAAGCGCCAGAGTTCCAGCCGGAGGTGCCAGCAATCCAGCCTGAAGAGCCAGTACTAGCCTTCCAGCCTGATGTCCTGGTGCCAGCCTTCCAGCCTGATGTTCCAGCCTTCCAGCCTGATGTTCCAGCCTTCCAGCCTGATGTTCAAGCCTGATGTCCCAGCCTTCCAGTCTGATGTCCTGGTGCCGGCCTTCCAGCCTGATGTCTCAGCTTCCCAGTCTGATGTCCTGCTGCCAGTTTTCCAGTCTGATGACCCGCTGCCAGTTTTCCAGTCTGATGACCCGCTGCCAGTTTTCCAGTCTGATGACCCGCTGCCAGTTTTCCAGTCTGATGACCCGCTGCCAGTTTTCCAGTCTGATGACCCGCTGCCAGTTTTCCAGTCTGATGACCCGCTGCCAGTTTTCCAGTCTGATGACCCGCTGCCAGTTTTCCAGTCTGATGACCCGCTGCCAGTTTTCCAGTCTGCTGACCCGCTGCCAGCCCTCCATTTTGATGTGCCCGTGCCTGCTGCCAGCTTGATGTGCCCGTGCCTGCTGCCCAGCTTGATGTGCCCGTGCCTGCTGCCCAGCTTGATGTGCCCGTGCCTGCTGCCCAGCTTGATGCTGCCCAGCTTGATGCCCTGCTGCCCAGCTTGATGTGCCCGTGCCCGCTGCCCAGCTTGATGTGCCCGTGCCCGCTGCCCAGCTTGATGTGCCCGTGCCCAGCTTGATGTGCCCGTGCCCGCTGCCCAGCTTGATGTGCCCGTGCCCGCTGCCCAGCTTGATGTGCCCGTGCCCTGCTGCCCAGCCTGATGTGCCCGCGCCTGCTGCCCAGCCTGATGAGCCACTGTCTGCTGCCCAGCCTGAGGTGTTCCTGTCTGCTGCCCAGCCTGAGGTGTTCCTGTCTGCTGCCCAGCCCAAAGTGTTCCTGTCTGCTGCCCAGCCCAATGTGTTCCTGTTCCTGCTGCCCAGCTTGATGTGCCTGTTCCTGCTGCCCAGCTGATGTGCCTGTTCCTGCTGCCCAGCTTGATGTGCCTGTTCCTGATGTGCCTGTTCCCGCTGCCCAGCCAAAAGTGCCTGTTCCTGCTGCCCAGCTTGATGTGCCTGTTCCTGCTGCCCAGCTTGATGTGCCTGTTCCTGCTGCCCAGCTTGATGTGCCTGTTCCTGCTGCCCAGCTTGATGTGCCTGTTCCTGCTGCCCAGCCTGATGTGCCTGTTCCCGCTGCCCAGCCAAAAGTGCCCATACCTGCTGCCCAGCTTGATGTGCCCGTTCCTGCTGCCCAGCTTGATGTGCCCGTTCCTGCTGCCCAGCTTGATGTGCCTGTTCCTGCTGCCCAGCTTGATGTGCCTGTTCCTGCTGCCCAGCCTGATGTGCCTGTTCCTGCTGCCCAGCCAAAAGTGCCCATACCTGCTGCCCAGCTTGATGTGCCCGTTCCTGCTGCCCAGCTTGATGTGCCTGTTCCTGCTGCCCAGCTTGATGTGCCTGTCTGCTGCCCAGCCTGAGATGTTCCTGTCTGCTGCCCAGCCTGATGTGCCTGTTCCTGCTGCCCAGCCTGAAGTGCCCATACCTGCTGCCCAGCTTGATGTGCCCGTTCCTGCTGCCCAGCTTGATGTGCCCTTCCTGCTGCCCAGCTTGATGTGCCTGTTCCTGCTGCCCAGCTTGATGTGCCTGTTCCTGCTGCCCAGCCTGATGTGCCTGTTCCTGCTGCCCAGCTTGATGTTCCTGTTCCCGCTGCCCAGCCTGATGTGCCTGTTCCCGCTGCCCAGCTTGATGTGCCCGTCTGCTGCCCAGCTTGATGTTCCCGTTCCTGCTGCCCAGCTTGATGTTCCTGTTCCTGCTGCCCAGCCTGATGTGTTCCTGTCTGCTGCCCAGCCTGATGAGTTCCTGTCTGCTGCCCAGCTTGATGTGCCTGTTCCTGCTGCCCAGCTTGATGTGCCTGTTCCTGCTGCCCAGCTTGATGTGCCTGTTCCTGTCTGCTGCCCAGCCTGATGTGCCTGTTCCTGCTGCCCAGCCTGATGAGTGCCTGTCTGCTGCCCAGCCTAAAGTGCCCGTGTCTGCTGCCCAGCTTGATGTTCCTGTTCCTGCTTCCCAGCCTGATGAGTTCCTGTCTGCTGCCCAGCCTGAGGAGTTCCTGTCTGCGGCCCAGCCTGATGAGTTCCTGTCCGCTGCCCAGCCTGATGAGTTCCTGTCCGCTGCCCAGCCTGATGAGTTCCTGTCCGCTGCCCAGCCTGATGAGTTCCTGTCCGCTGCCCAGCCTGATGAGTTCCTGTCCGCTGCCCAGCCTGATGACCCGAAGCTCGCTGCCCAGCCTGATGACCTAGTGCCCGCTGCCCAGCCTGATGACCCGGAGCCTGCTGCCCTGTCTGTTTTTATTTCCAGATCTAAACTTCCAGACCCTGGTGGTGGGGTACATGTCCCATTGTCGGACTCGGGTGGCACGCCTCCTAGTAGGTTAAGAGACTCTGGCCAGAGAGCGCAAGGAGGTCTGCCGTCACAGAGAAGACTTTTTGGGACTCTTCCACTTTTACATGCACTGCCAGATCTAGGGCAGAATGGAGTGTCCAGAGGCCACTCCTTAGGGGGGGGAACTGTCAGGAACGGTGCTATTACCTGGATCGCCTGCTGGTGTCACTGTTTCCTTTGGCATCAAAGGGTGCAGTTCTGGTGGCCACCAGCAGGGGTCTCCCAGCCGATGGACATTGTCAGGAATGGTGTTATTACCTGGATCGCCTGGTGGTGTCACTACTTCCTTCAACATCAAAGGGTGCAGTTCTGGTGGCCACCAGCGGGGGTCTCCCAGCAGATGGACATGCCAGGAATCAGGCTACACCTGTTGTGGATTTGCTGGGTATATAAGCCTGTCCTTCACTGAGGTTCAGTGCTTCAGTATTCCTTTCTGTAGCCCTGTCTTGCCTGTCTGAAACCTGATCCTGGACCTGAAACCTGTACCTGTACCTGTAACCTGTAACCTGACCCGTTATCTGCTTCCTGCCCTGTCCTGGATGTTGTCCCCCTTACCTGGTTCCTGAGACCCGTCCCCTGTCTCCTGCCTTGATGTTCCCTTGCTTCCTGTTTCCCCCTTGGTCTCTCCTCCCTGCCTTGTGTATATATATATATATATATATATATATATGTTCCATTTCCTTGAAGTGTATATTTAGTTAGTTAGATTAGGGCTTGTGGGGTTTGCAGTGTTATTTGTGTTCTTGCTTGTTTGTGGTTGCTGTGTTTATGTGTGTCTTTATTATTAATAAATATATGTTTATCACTACCTTTTGGAGCCTGATTCCTTTAGTGCAGCCCATCGATCTGTTCACTTGTGTTGGATGCCTGTGTTTAGGCTCCATCCCTAAAAGGACTTTTGTGGTGTCAGCATCCAAAGTTGTTGGGTACTAACCCTGGGAACCCCTGGACATGGATTAACAAGCCAAGCAGAGGTAACTAGTAAGCCCAAAAGTCAAGGCCGCCCCATCGAGGGTTATGGCCGCTACACGTAGGTTGAAACACAGCCATTAACTGAAACAGAAACAACTGTATAGGAGGCTTAAAACTTGATGAGGGACAGTCAAACTCTGCTAGTAAGGTGAGGTTGTGGAAGACAGTTTCATGTCACAGGTCATACACCTTGGCAAGACTGAGAAAGAGCAACAAGACACAAGGTAGATATACTGCATCAGCAAGGTCTCATCCAGGTAAAGATTACAAAGTAGACTGGGGTTTTAAGATCTGCTGTATAATTTCTTTTGAAGAAGCACAAAAAACGGGCAAAGTTGAGGACCATAGACACAGTGGTCGGCCATGGAAACTTAATGCAGCAGATGAAAGACATATCATGCTTACTTCGCTTCGACATCGGAAGATATCCAGCAGTGCTAAAGGCACAAACCTGGCAGAAATCAGTGGGACCCAAGTACACCCATCTACTGTCCAAAGAAGTCTGGGCAGAAGTGGTCTTCATGGAAGAATTATTGCCACAAAGCCATACCTTGGGTGTGTAAACAAGGCTAAGCAACTCAACTATGCACAAAAACATAGGAACTGGGGTGCAGAAAAATAGCAGCAGGTCCTCTGGACTAATAAGTCAAAAATGTAAATAATTGGCTGTGGCAAGAGGAAGTTTGCCACTGAAGGCCTGGAGAACTGTAAGTTTGGGGCATAATCTCTGCAAATGGAGTTGGAGATTTGGTCAAGATCAACAGCGTCCTTAATGCTGAGCAATACAGACAGACACTTATCCATCATGACATACCATCAGGGAGGCATGTGAAATGTCAAATTAATTCTGCAGCCAGAAAATTACCCCAAATATACAGCCAATGACATTAAGAACTTTCTTCAGGATAAAGAAGAACAAGGAGTCTTGGAAGTGATGATTCGGCCCCCACAGAGCCCTGATCTCAACTTCATTGAGTTTGTGAGGAATGCGTGGCAGCCTACATCCACAGAAGATCTGAGGTTAATTATCCAAGATGTTTGGAACAATCTACCTGTTGAGCTCCTTTAAAAACTGTGTGCAAGTGTACCTAGAAAATGTGATGCTATTTTGAAGGCAAATGCTCCGTACACACGAGCGGATTTTCTGTCAGAAAAAACTTGCAAGAGAAGCCTGTAATGAGAATGCACCACAGGGGAATGGTAATGCAGGGCTGGACATGACTGTGTGTATAGTTTACTATATGCAGGGTTAAATGGGGGTTGTGGTTTGCTAGGGGAGGGCTGAGCAAGCACAGGGGAGTGGCTGTATAAAGGTGGGGGCGGAGCAAAGGAAGATCAGTTTGCAGGAAGGAGAACACGAGGAGGCAGGTTTTTCCCCACCCACCCTCCCTTTTTTGTTATGGGTATTAGTTATGGAAGTTTTTTATGTAATCTTTGGAGGTACTAATTTTCTTGTCGTTTCAGGATCGTTTTGGCATTGTGGTCGTCACAGCAGCATGTGTGGGTGGCGTGTTGATTGTTGGTCAGTGGCGGAAGCATGTATACAGGTGGTAAGTGGGTGGGGGGCTCATCAGTAGATGGCCCCTCCTTTGTAGTACATCAAACGGTGTTGATTATTACTCTGGTTGAAGTGGGTGGGGGGATCATCAATATATGGCCCCTCCTTTGAGTACATCAAACGTTGTTGATGTTTACTCTGGTTGTTGCACTGCGGGTAAGGTAATGGTCTCAGGGCGGTACAGAAATAGACCTACATGGGTTCGGTAAAATCCCGCAGTGCCCCCTGGTGGTAGTTTTGGATATCTATCCATATCATGGGTGTTTGCTATATGCAAGTAGCTCCGTCACTGACCAACAGGGTGGGTTGAAATATGTTGTTTCAAATTATGTTATTGTGTATTTATATTGGTTAATTTATACGTTATTTATATTTAAATAAAATTGGAGTTTATTTTGGTTTGGTTAATAAAGTACGGCCTTGCGGCCAGTTAACTCCAATTAAAGTTGTGGTCTCTTATTTTAGGGGCTGGTATGATATAGGGGGATATTTAGCTTATGGTATTATCTAGGCTACACAGGTCATGTTTTTTCCGACGGCATTCCGCTCAAGCTTGGCTTGCATACACATGGTCACACAAAAGTTCTCTGAACTTTCAACCGTCAAGAATGCGGTGACGTACAACACTACGACGAGCCAAGAAAATCAAGTTCAATGCTTCAGAGCATACGTCAAATTGTTTCTGAGCATGCGTAGGAATTTTGCACGTCGGAATTGGTACAGACGATCTGAACTTTTTCCGACCGAAAAATTGAGAACCTGCTCTCTCTGGAATTCTGCCAGCAAAAGTCCGATGGAGCATACACACGGTCGGAATTTCCGACCAAAAGCTCACATCGGACTTTTGCTGGCGGAATTTTCGATCGTGTGTACAGGGCAAAAGGGTGGTCACCCTTTTCATTTTGTTAATTGATAAAAAATAAACTATTAATATTTCTATTTCTGAAAGCATTCTTAATTTACAGCATTTTTTTCACACCTGCCTAAAATTTTTGCACAGTAGTGTATATATAAAGTGTTTTACCTGCTAATTGATTTTTAATTCTTTTTAGCCATTCTCAAGATGTACCAATCCCAGCTAGATAGTCAAATGAGATCCCTGATCTCCCCAAATTCTTTACTGCAGTTTTAAACATTAGAGTCTGCTCAAAGACCTTCCCCAGCCTTTGACTGCTTATTGATGGTGCAGCCTTAGTTCCTATGTTGCAAAATATCAATTGTCAGGACAGTCACCAGAATTTTCTGGGCGCCCTAGCTCACATGGAGTTAATTACCTGATGACTCCACAGCATGTAGTATTTGTGCTTCCTGTTTTAGGTGGGTGGAGCCTCTCTCTCATGTGCTGTCATGGAAGATGAAGTGGGAAAAATGCATCTTTACACATTTAAAGACTTCTCTATGCAAGTATTTTTACTGATCATTACGCAGCATATTTTTTCCTAGAAAACACATGTAATAACATGAGTAAAATGTTTACAGCCGCGTGAATGAGGCCTTATATATAGTGGCCTGATATTACTTTGCTTATTTTGGCTGACCTTTTTGTGGAAAATGACCTGCAAGAAGCTAAAAACGGAGATGCGCTTGACCAACGCATATGACCCCCCATGGCCTAAAACGTAATTAGCATAAACTGCTGACTGAATGACCTTGGACAGTGCAGGTGCCATACATGAGCATCAATCCATAATTCTGGAGGTTTTTTGGCAAATAGAAATATCACTAATTGGTGCTGAAAAGCAGCAGTACTTTCTGCAGCCCCATATCTTGATCTCACAGAGAGAATTGCGGTTGCTAAAGGGCGGAGTGTTCAGAGGGTGGTCAATGTGTTAATCTACCCTCTCTAGCTACAGGTTTGGACTAACACTAAAGGGTACTATGGTTCCTGAAGAGCTTGACTGCCTTCTTAAAGCCCAGCGCTCCACAGTCCTCAACTCCAGCCTGGTAACACCACCGTACTATACAGCACTTCCTTCATCAGTACTTGTGTCTCCCTTTAACCTCCTGCACGGTCACCCCACTTACTTCATAGATTTGTGCCTATATTGAAGTGATCAAACACAAAATAAAAATAAACCCTCAACACATGTGCTCTGGTTGAAACACCACCACACTATGCACTTCTCACAAATCCTTGATAGAGGCGAAACATGTTGGGTTGAGGGTTTATTTTTAATTTGGTGTTTGATCACTTTAACCACTTCAGCCCCGGACCAATTGGCAGCCAAAGGACCAGGCCCCTTTTTGCGATTCGGCACTGCGTCGCTTTAACTGACAATTGCGCGGTCGTGCGATGTGGCTCCCAAACAAAATTGGCGTCCTTTTTTTCCCACAAATAGAGCTTTCTTTTGGTGGTATTTGATCGCCCCTGCGGTTTTTTTTTTTTTTGCGCTATAAAAAAAAATAGAGCGACAATTTTGAAAAAAATGCAATATTTTTTACTTTTTGCTATAATAACTATACCCAAAAAATATATAAAAAAGACATTTTTTTTCCTCAGTTTAGGCCGAAACGTATTCTTCTACATATTTTTGGTAAAAAAAAATCGCAATTAGCGATTATTGATTAGTTTGCGCAAAAGTTATAGCGTTTACAAAATAGGGGATAGTTTTATAGCATTTTTATTAATATTTTTTTTTTTTACTAGTAATGGCGGCGATCAGCGATTTTTATTGTGACTGCGACATTATGGCGGACACATCGGACATTTTTGACACATTTTTGGGACATTTGTCATTTATACAGAAATCAGTGCTATTTAAATAGCACTGATTCCTATGTAAATGACAGTTGTAGTGAAAGAGTTAACCACTAGGGGGCGGGGAGGAGTCAGTGTGACGTGTTGTGTTTTTTTTTTACAGTAGGGGGCGTGGCTGTACGTCTGACGTCATTGATCAGCTTTCCCGATGACAGGGAACAGCCGATCAATGACAGGCAGTGTAGGAAGCGCGGGGGGAGGTTTGTTTATACAAACCTCTCCCCGTTCTTCAGCTCCGTAACCCGATCGCGGGATACCAGCGGCGATCGGGTCCGCTGGTCCCGCGGCCGTGGTCACGGAGCTCTCGACCGGGTCGCGAGCGCGCCGCTGACGGCGCGCGCGCGACCCACAGGCAAGTTAAAGGGGACGTACCCGTACGTGCTTTTGCCTGCCCGTGCCATTCTGTAGACGTATATCTACATGAGGCGTGGTTAATATAGGCACATATCTATTGGGGTATTTGGGGTGGCTGTGCAGGAGGTTAAAGGGCACTGATGGAGGAAGTGTTGGTATAGTGCAGTGTTGTTACCAGGATGGGACTGTGGTGTGCTGGGCTTTAGGAAGGCAGTCAAGCCCTTTATCAGTACCCTTTAGTGTTAGCGCAAGCCTGTAGCTAGAGAAGGTATTTCAGCACATTGAACACCCGCTGAACACTCCTCCCTTTAGCAACAGTAATTCTCTCTGTGAGATCAAGATATGGGGTTGCAGAGAGTACTGTTGATTTTCAGCGACAATTAGTCATACCTCCCATTGTTGGAGAAAATATTTTGTCAAAAAACCTCCAGCATTAGGCATGACACCTGAACTTCCCTACGAGTAAAGTCTTACACCTGGCAGTTGATGTTTTTTTTTTTTTTTACTTCATCCTACTTTTTATTAGAATTTGATATATACGTTTAATAAAAGTTATGGTTTAGGCCATGGTGGGTCTGATGCATGGGTCAAACCCATTTTTTGTTTTTTACCTCTTATAACATGGACGTCAGATTCCTCCCTTTTGTCTATTAAAAGAGGTTGTATAGGTTTTTTTTTTTTTAAATAACAAACATGTCATACTTACCTCCACTGTGCAGTTCGTTTTGCACAGAGTGACCCGAGCCTGCTATCAATCATCCAATGAAGAGCCCACAGGAGCTGGAGGGAAGCAACGCAGGATCGCGCCCACGGAGATTCGGGGCTCAGGTAAGTAAAACGGGGGCTCGGGGGGGGGGGCGGAGAGTGCAAGGTACACAAAGCTTTACAACCCCTTTAAGCATACCACTGGATCAGGACATAAAAGAGAAGTAACATTCCGTACGTTGAATGTAGTTTTCAGTATTGCAGAATATTATCATAATATAAATTCATGCAATCATAAAAAATACAGATATTGGGGGTTATTTACTAAAGGAAAATCCACTTTGCACTGCAAGTGCACTTGAAAGTGCATTTGGAAGTAAAGTTCCTGTAGATCCGAGGGGGACATGCAAGGAAAATAAAAAAACAGCATTTTAGCTTGCACATGATTGCATGGTAAAATCAGCAGAGCTTCCACTCATTTCAGATCTACCCTTAGATTTAGAGCGACTGCACTTTCAAGTGCACTTGCAGTGCAAAGTAACCCCCATTGTGTCTTAAGTAATAAAGCCTTTATGCAGATCATTAACTGGCAGTTTAAATTCTCCCCATCTCACTATATTAAAGTAATATTAAACCTTTATTTTTTTATTAAAACCAAAATAACCAACATGTCATACTTACCTGCTCTGTGCAATAGTTTTGCACAGAGCAGCCCCAATCTCCCATTTCTGGGGTCCCCACCCCCCCCCCCCGGCACTCCAGGCCCCATTTTCTATGGTGAGTGCTCCCAGGGAAAGCCACTTTCTCTGGGGGCACCCATGCATGCTTACTCACGAGCCGTCCAGTCTGCGTCTATTGACACAGACCGGGTGACTCAGCCCCACCCCCCACTCTCTCGTCACAGCATCTGATTGGTAGCAGCGAGAGCCAATGGCTACCACTGGCATCAATCTTCCCAATGAGAAGGGAGACAGAGGCGAGAGTTGCTGCTCTCGTTTACATTGCTGGATTGGATTGGGCTCAGGTAAGGATAAGGCGTGGGGGGGGGTGTCTGGGGGGATCCTGCAGCATAGAAGGTTTTTTTACATGCATAGAATGCATTAAGGTAAAAAAACTTGAGGCTTTAGAACCACTTTGATTATCACACGTTTCACATATGTACAATTTACCAAGCCATTGCATTGAGACCCCCCAGGCACAAGCATGAGACCTAGGCATTTATGAAACAACACTAAAGGTAATATGGTTCCCACAGGGAGTCCTGGGTGTACTGGGTGTACTGCCCAGATGACACAGTAGCTAGCTTTCCATATATTGTATAGCTATAGTCCACTCAAAGATTTGACGGCTATGCGCTGTTACATTTTAACACATTTGTTTTTCAAATAACCAAGTAACCGTTACTGAGAATAATAGTACTTAATGGATATTAACATTGGTGAGACTACAGAAAGAACACCAGTCTAATGGTAGGTTTTCTGATGTGGCAGTAAAATTCTATTGATTAAAGCAACCAAAGCTTTTGAGGTTAAATGCTTCTAGAGACACTTTTGCATGCATGAATAATTTAAAAAGACATGCATTTTATAGCAGATGAGCACAGAGCAGGCTCCTCAAAGAGAAATGTGCTAGAAGAAATAAGATGCATAACGACACACACAAAACTAAAATAAAAGTTACCAGTTACCATTGATCGATATTTACAAGCAATGCAAATTTTGACCAGCATTTGTGGCCCTGCCTTGGTGTAGTGCTCCAAATAAGCACATGTAGTTAACATTACTCGTTATTCTACATTACGGGTCTGTCTTTGTATAGCCACTCTAAAATGGGGCCTGGTATGGTTATGATGACCCCATGGATGGGCTAATTACCAAAGAATCCTATCGTTGACAATGGACTTTTAGCAGTGGAAGGTGTCCCAGTGTTACTGCAGCTCACTCGACAAGAGGCAGGAGGCCGGCGAACTCCCCGGTCTCTCAGCAGCAATCCCATATGGTCAGCGAGGCTGTGGATGGGACTGGCTTCTTGGCAATGTTACATTCCACCTTGGGCTTTTTAGGGCTGGCTCAGTATTTTGCTCCGGCCAACAGGTCTGAATCTGCAAACTCCCGCAGAGCCAAACAGGCTTTTCCCAGGCAAAAAAATATTCTGTGTCCTACAGCCTGTTGGGACCTGTAGTTTAGAAAGTCAGTTGTGTCATTACATGGCTGCCACCTTGAACTACACCTCCCATGTGTCCAGATGTCTTGAATAGGTGTCTATGGGTTCACATACACTTACATAGCTCTCCCCCTGCTGGCCAGAGGGGAATTTTGCAATTGCTCCAGAGCTTGAGGAGAGAACGCTCTGCTGACTTCCATTATACAATTATGTGCAGGAAAAAATACTGTGTTTCTTTTTTTTCCTTGTATGTGATTGGGTATATATTGCAAAGGGAAGCTTCATCTCATTTGCTAAGCTCTGGAGCAACTGCATTTGTAAAGTACACAGTTTACTTGATTTTATTAAACCCCCCCATTTGCGAGGTAACTAAGTAGCAGAATCTGCTCTTTAATATTTCCCTAAAGAGACCCTGTCATTTTGCCTGTATAGGGCAAAGCGACATAGTCTCTTTAAAGACCACCCTTATCTACTTGTTTAATGGTGTCAGAGTTTACACAGGGTTTATGATATTACCCCCCTCCATCATGTGACTGAACGCTTCATGCTAACAGGATATTACATGTTAGCCTTTAATGACAAACACCCAGTATTTTGTTTGGGCAAAAGTGAGAATTTCCAGGGAAGACAAGTATAGGTGGGTAGAGGCGATGAGCTGTAACTCTGCCACTACACCCAATTATGTCAGTACACTATTAATTAGATCTGAGCCCTAGTTGGCTATAACACTGTGTATCATAAACAATTGGCGTGAGTTAAGATGAAACATTTATTCCATTCTTCTGGAGTAATGTTAATACTAAGCTCTTTTTCCCAGGTAGCTGTGTATGAGACTGAGATCGTAAAATTTAATAAATGACAGGCATTACATGAGTATGGGTGGGGGTATCTTGAAGAAAAAAGGTCCCTGGTGGAGTAGGTTGTGTCAGAGTCAGTTGAACATTTGGAAAAGATTGCAGAAATGAACAAAGTTAATGTCTCTGGAACCAATGGCCCATGGCCAAAGGCCAGAGCTCGTTCAGCAGGTGGGAAATGCTGAATTATTAAAAAGTGTGTCATAGGCCCCATTTATTGTGAAACCTGAATTTTATGAATAATCCATTTCCAGGTAACAAGAGTTCTGGGAATGTTTTAAGATCCTTCCTAAGGTTTGGGAAAACCCAAGGTGGAGCCTGTAGATCTGATAATGTCATTGCTCTTTCCAGCTAAACCCATAATTTCGTATGTAAATGATGAAACCAGTCTACTGCTTTTGCAATTATCGATGAGTACTAATATAATGTCACAACAGGGGCAATTACCCCTTCCTTAGTCTTAAGAAGTGATAGTGTTTTTTAATGTATTCAGGGATGGTGACTATTCCATATAAAAGCAGTAAGCAGTTATTGTGCTGTTTTAAAACATGTCATTAGAATAGTGATTGGTAGTATCTGGAAAATATAGGAGAACCTCAGGAGGACATCCTACTTAAGGACATTGATCCTACCTAACCATGACAGGTGTTTTGCTGAGTAAGCCTTAAAGTGATACTAAACACACACTGTTTAATTGCCACTGTCCCTTCTATTTCTATATGTGGATGATGGTACTGTAATATGAACAAAAGAAGGTTGGGACTTTAAATGAAACACCTCAGGGAGGGAGGCGCCTCCATCCCTAAATTTGGGTAATAATAAGGGAAATTGGGACTTTGAATAAGGCATATATAAAAACCGGACGTGGAATTAATTACATTTATTAAACAATCATTTGCATAACACAGTAGATCAAACAATTAGTATTGCAGTAAAAATTGTATTGATACAAGAAGCATAAACAATTCCATAACATCTGGTACAAAAAAATAAATAGGACACTGAATGATGTGAGATATCATATGCCAATATTGTTCTATATACAGGATAACATAAAAAATAATTGCACAAGGTAAATTTCATCATAGGTCAAGTCATGTGAGTATGTATCTTTGGTAGCTCTACGCGTTTCGTGGTTAAGCACCACCTTATCAGGAGCAGATGCTGAGGACAATTCTGTCAAGAAAAATATGTATACAAAATGAATTTATATCAACCCCAATAGTTAGGGGAGTATGGAGGAAGGAGCAAAAAGAGCACAGTAGAAGGGAAAAATATATCCATCCCCCTACTTACATCAAAATGCAAAATGCCAGAGCAGAATGCTGGGCGGCCGGGAAACATCTCAAATGGTACAGATTTGAGGTGTTTCCTGGCCGCCCAGCATTTAAGGTCCACCCTAATCAAAGAAATAGGGCAAAAATTAGAACATGATGAATGGTCCTTGTCAGAAATGAATGAGATATGAGCCTCTGATGGTTGAGGGGAAAATTGTGCTCTTTTAGATAGCGAGTTAAAAACTTTCATTAGATATGATACAAGGAGTATTTGGTAGGTCTTATAAAATTTAGGGGTATACTCGTCTGGGCTTGAGATTTTGCCTGATGGAGTAGATTTAATAGCTTGTGCAATTCTCTCCACAGAAGAGTTTGTCTCTACATCTAAGGAAGGTAATTAGGTATCTTTAATAGAATCTGCTATGATTTCTTTTTGTGAGTTAGTACCTATTGATAAGTTTGCTCTGAAATGGTATATAACTATCTGCAATGGTCAAAAATTGTTTGTAGAATCAGGGTGAGGAAATGTTTCCAAATTAGGGCCCTTAAGATGGGATATAAACACATGTGAGCTCTTTGGATGGAGAACCCTGACCAATAGTTTACCACATTTATTACTAAATTTATATTTATGTAAGACCAATTTAGTTTCAAATATATGTGAGGATGCCTCATAGAGTTCTCTTAATCATGATCGCATAGTTGAGACAAAAGAACTGTGGAGGATGGAAATTTTTTATGCTTGATTGCAAACTCACGGAGCGTATATAAAGTTTTGGTAATTGCGGCTACTCTTTCCTTTTTTTATCCTAGTCTCTTGTTGAATATAAACCCCTCTCAGTACTGCTTTAAGGGGTTCCCATTGGTTTGGTAGTGAAGTTGGATCATTGGAGTGATCTAAAAAAAAGTTTAATTGTTTCAGTTATCTTCTGATGGAAAACATGGTGAGTTAAAGGGGATTTGTTAAAGTGATTGCAAAGGTAAATTTAAAAAAATAAAATAACATGTCTATTCTTACCTGCTTTGTGCAATTGCACAGAGCGGCCGCAGACTTCCTCTTTTCGGGTCCCCTGTCGGCGCTCCTGGCCCCTCCTCTCTGTCCAGTGCCCCCATAGGAAGCCGCTTCCCATGGGGGCACTTGTGCATGCACCCGAGCCCTGCTGCTGCGTCCATTGACACAGACAGCGGGACTCTGCCCCGCCCCCACTCCTGACTGACAGTGCTGGGAGCCAGTGGCTCTCAGTGCCGCAGCAAAGCCAGTGAGACCTGTAAGCGAGGAAGAGAAGATCTGCAGACATGCACGGCGCTGGGCTGAATGAGGCTCAGGTAAGTAAAAAGGGGGGTGAGGGGGGATGCTGACACCTAAACATTTTTTACCTTAATGCATGGAAGGGTTTATAACCACTTTAGGTCGCCACATCCACTCACGAGTTGGTAAATTAGGAACTATTAAGTTTAATAGTATAGGAGAGTGATCTGACCACACCATTGTTTCAATGTCTCTTGAAAGGGACCAGTCTAAAGCCTAGTAACACACTAATAATTTTCAGAGTTCAGCCAGCCAGGTTGAACAAAAAAGATGGACAGATCAGGTTGTAGACACTATACTAACAATCCGATTTTAGTACTGCGATCTCCCCTGCTGTGCTATTGTGTTATGACCCCTCCACGCCACCAGAACACTCCGGTCAGCGATCTCAGCTGTTGGCTGGAAGTGCAAATCGGGAGCCGGTCAGCTTCTGCCCCTCTTTGATACACTGTGCAGACCATTTACATTGTAGAAACATCGTTTCAGGACTATTTGGGCTTTGGTAGAATGGATCATGATGGAGACTAAATATAGGAAAAAAAGGAGGGGGGCGGGAAGAAAAAGAGGGTACACAAAAAGAAAAATCATCATGGATCTCTTAAGCAGTGAGTTACTCTTGAGTCCGACCTAGTGCCTGTACCACTGACCTCTCTCCCATGGCATCCCCTTCCTACTGATCGGCCACATTCAACACAGGTAACAACCTTGATTTAGTCTTTTCTATACATAAGCCTCATACACACGATCGGACCATGGACCAACTTTCCCGTGGATTTTTGTCCAAAGGGCGTTGGCCCCAAGTTGGTATTGCATACACACGGCAGGACTTTTTCAGCCAACTTTCACCAAATCACTTGTTTTTTCTGCTCTTTACCGCCACCTTTGGTCAACTTCTGTATTGTTGTCTGATCTTTTGCATTGGTTCTGCATTGGTTTGTACAAAAGTCCGTTGGTTTTGTGTACACACGGTCGGACTTTGGTCCATCAGACTTTTGTTGGCAGAAAGTTGGTCCATTCGCACAGCCAACAAAAGTCCGATGAAACCTGGAAAAAGTTGGTCCGATGGAGCGTACACACGGTCGGATGTTGGTCCAAACCAGCTAATTTGCATGTTGGTTGTCAAAAAGTCTGATCGTGTGTACGGGCCTTTATGGGACAAAATCATTACAACATATAACGTATCTTCATACCCTGGGCCATTAACTCCAATATTGGGCAACCCAGGGTTTCCACTGGGTATGTCAGACAAAAGTTTCCTTTGCTGGCAACCACAATACTCTTCGCCTATTTGGCATTCATACACCGTTAGGGGCTTGAAAACATTGGGTGAGCTTAGTTCCCGCACTCGCCCGAAGGCAGGTGAGTGGCTCCAATACTTTCAACTACGTAATTTTTATAAAAAGCTGAATCGGTCAAGTCCCTGCAGGAACTTAACTCGGTTTGAGGAGTTGTGCCTTTCTGACTCAAAATGCCCCAATGCTCTATCTAAAACGTATGACATTCTATTATCGCACAGATTTCCCGACCGCCCTTTTTATGTCCGATACTGGGAGCGAAAGCTAGGTAACCTGAAGAATGGGATAAAGTGTTCTCTCACATTTTTAAAATAACTTTGTCCTCTTATTCACAGGAATGTAACTATAGGATTCTGACAAGATGGTACAGCTGCCCGGTCTTATTAAATAAAATTAATCCAGCTATGTCTGACCTATGCTGGAGATGTTGTGAGTTGAGAGGCACATTATTCTACTTGTGGTGATCTTGCCTGAATAAAAAAAATTTTGATCGGTCATATTTAAATTATGTCATGTGGCCACTGGCAAAAAGTGGCAGGAGACTCCGGAGCAGCGCTTCTTTCTCTGATCCTGGGTTCAATTAAATCAATTGAAAAGGGAACGTTTAGATTTTTCTTGATGGCAGGAAGAGCTTTAATTCCAAGACATTGGAAATCCCCAATAACACCAACAATACGGGAATGGATAGTAGAGATGAACTACATAATGCGGATGTAAGAGCTAGTTTCCTAGCAAATAATGACTGTAAGTTTAGGGAAGTCTGGGCACCGTGGGTGAAGTTTCTTGAATCACCTCAGCTATTATCTTTCTTGTGACTGTTAAGCCCCATACACACGCGCGGACAATCCGTGGACCAGGTCCGTCGGACCATGTCCGTCATACTTTGTCTGATGTTGGTTTTGCGTACACACGATCGGACAAAGTTGTCGGACAATCCGATCATTCTGAACGTGGTGACGTTTGTTGCCTACGACGGGACTACGTAGAGGCTAGTAGCCAATAGCTTTGGTCTTGTAATGTGATCTGAGCATGCGTAGCACTTTGTCCGGTCGGACAAGCGTACACACGCTCGGATTTGGTGTGATCGGACCGGGTTGACGGGAAATCTTTCCAGCAGGAGATAAGACTTTGTCCGACGGACAAACCGACGAACACTGTCCGATGGTGCATACACACGGTCTGATTTTTCAACAACCTTGTCCGATCGGACCAAATTGATGAAAAAGTCCGACCGTGTGTATGGGGCTTAAGGACTCTCTCTGTCGGTCTCTATAATTGTTTTTGTTTCCAATCCCCCCCCCCCCCCCACACACACACACACACACACACTCTTTTTGTTTGTTTGTTTGTTGGCATGTTTTATTTATACAATTTTTTTAATAACACATACTTTAACATATCTATATAATCATTCCCTCTGAACTTCCCTCTGCCAGCTCGAGGATAATTAAGAGAGAATAGAAAGAGTGATTCAGCTACATTAATCAATGGCTGAAAAAAAATTACAGTTTCTTCTATATCTCCCTCCCACCCCGCTCAAGGCTGGTTAACTGTACTATACCCATGTTTATGAATCAATATTTAGTGAAAAGAGGGGAGGGAAAAGAAGACAGAAAGGGGGAAGTGGGGAACAGAAGGAGGGTAACCCTACATGTTGAATCTTAACTATTGGGTAATACACCGGTTGAAAATTTTAACCGCTTTGCGACCGCTGGCCGTCAAATGACGGCCAGGCGGCGCAGCTCTCGTTCCGGGAGGGCGTCATATGACGTCCTCCCCTTCTGTGCACTGCAGGGAGCGCGCGCTCTCGCCGTGTCACTGGTCACCCGATGCGCGTGCCCAGCGGCCTTGATGTCCGCTGGGCACCCGCGATTGCCCGGTAACATAGCGGGACCGTGGATCTGTGTGTGTAAACACACAGATCAACGGTCCTGTCAGAGGAGAGGAGCCGATGGTGTGTTCCCTGTACAGAGAAACACCGATCGGTCTCCTCCCCCTTGTGAGTCCCCTCCCCCCACAGTAAGAAACACTCTTAGGGAACATAATTAACCCCTCCCCGCCCCCTAGTGGTTAACCCCTTCACTGCCAGTGTCATTTATACATGAATCAATGCATTTAAATAGCATTGATTGCTGTATAAATGACAATGGTGCCAAAAATGTGTCAAAAATGTCCGATGTGTCCGCCATAATGTCGCAGTCACAATAAAAATCGCTGATCACCGCCATTACTAGTAAAAAAAAAAATATTAATAAAAATGCTATAAAACTATCCCCTATTTTGTAAACGCTATAACTTTTGCGCAAACTAATCAATGATCGCTAATTGCGATTTTTTTTTTTACCAAAAATATGTAGAAGAATACGTATCGGCCGAAACTGAGGAAAAATAATGTTTTTTTATATATTTTTTGGGGATATTTAGTATAGCAAAAAGTAAAAAATATTGTTTTTTTTTTTAATATGTTGCTCTTCTTTTGTTTATTGCGCAAAAAAGAAAAACCGCAGAGGTGATCAAATACCACCAAAAGAAAGCTCTATTTGTGGGGAAAAAAATGATAACAATTTCATTTGGGTACAGTGTTGTATGACTGCGCAATTGTCATTCAAAGTGCGTCAGCGCTGAAAGCTGAAAAATGGCTTGGTCAGGAAGGGGGTGAAAATGCACTGTAGTGAGGTGGTTAATAAAAGTAGGAGAACCAGCAATGTTCACTGAAGGGATCTCTAACAATTGAAACATCTCAGGTAACTGCTGTGGGGTATAAAGGAGTAAGGTAGCCTCTTCCCGAGGTCTGGATGGCTTCTAGGAGCTTAGATACAATTGAAGTCGATTAAAGTTATAACCTGCTGCTAGAAATCAATAAAATGGTCTAATTATAATTATTACATAATTTTTCTTTTCTTTTGCTTTATTACTTTGCTTACGCTTGTATTTCTTTCTTATTTGTGTAAACGTTTTATGCTGCTTAGATTTGTGAAGATTAGTTAAATTGTTTTATTTTATTTTATTCTTTTTGACATACTAATAAAACTGATACAAATAAAAAAAAAAATGTAATACTCTTTATAAAGGTCTTGCACAAGGTTTATACCAACAGAAAGAAAATAAGAAAATATGTGCATGTGTTTTTATATATATATATATATGTAGCGATACCCCCAATTAAGAGGGCCGCAAGTTTGTTTTGGGTCCCTGAGTACAGCTCCACCAACCCCCCGGCAATTTGCTCTACCGCTCTGGCACAGTTAATCAAGGGGTATGTATCTAGGCACATATGAATATCACTTATACTTTAACTGTAATGGACTCAAACTCACAGGCAACTGCTGACTGAAATAACTGTCTTTACTTTGGCAGTATGAAAAGAAATAGCAACATGCATCAAACATTTGACTTACAACACATTAGCAGGTCCCTGCAATATGCACTTTAACATGTACACATATATGTATCAGGATAGCAATGGGGAACGGAGCGCCACGTGCAGCGACCGTCTGCTATGCACCTCTGAGGTGCAACAAATCTAACTGCGACTATCTAATGGATCAGGCCTGATCCCTAACAATAGAGCTCAGTCCTTGGGGAACCCCAGTATTCTTCACCGGCACAAGAACTGTAGAGGTGGTGCACATGTAACTTTAAATGGTGTGTTTGTAATCCACAAGAAAGAACAATCTTCTGCTCTGAGGTAAATTTGCCTTGGCAGTTCAATAGGCATAAGTGAAATGACAATGCAAGATGAGCCTTTCAGCTCGCTCACCACTCCGGATACCTCAGCTCCGGGACCTCCACTGGCGGCGTCCGGCCTCCTCCGTCACTGCCCCTGAGCTCCGGTCCTCTCTCCGACCGACCGTCCTCAGGAAAAAGGCTCCGCTCTGCTGCTGCTGACAATGAGGGGTGAGAGTCTCTCTCTGTCTGCTGCAAGGCCCAGGCTTCAGGCCTTCAGCAGTCCCGGTCCGCACAGGTGTCTCCTCACTCAGTGGTCTCTGCGTCACCAGCCCAGTCAGAAGAGAAAGAGGCGGTCCCTCCTCTTCCCTTTTATCACCTCCCCCAGCAGCCTCTCGGGCGGAAACAACCATCCTCCCGGAGCCTGGGGAATTATGGGGACTGTAGTCTTCTCCCCTAAAAGGGGAACGACCCCGCTACTGTCATGAAGATCCTGCCAGAAATCTAAACCCGGGCCGTCCCGGGCCTCAGATTCCATTGCGCATGCGCGTGCGTGCCCGGGCACGGGCACGTGCACAACCGCGCACAGGGAGACGGGCGCGCGCCCTAGTTAGCACCAGCCGGCCTATTTAAGCCTGACTTGTGCAGACGGTCTTTGCTGTCTGCTCTACAGCGTTGTGGTGTAATAAAAGCAACCTGATCCTGTTATACCTGTTCCCTTTGACCCGGCTTGCCATAGACCATCCAGCTTTCTGCCTGCACCTGACCCCGGCTTCCTGTGACCATCCTCCTGCCTGATCCATTGTACCTTGCTCTTAGTTCAGATCCATTACCTGGCTTCTTTGATGAACTTTGGTTCCTTGCTAAGTCTCTATCCAGTCTGCAGTCTGACCCCTGTAACGAGCCTGATCACCTGTTGGCTTCCAGTCCATTCAGTGGTTCCGTTTCCTGGGTCCAGTTCCTGTCAGCTCTGCTATCCAAGCTCATCTGTGAACCTGTCTGCCAAGCCGTTGTTCAGTTCCTGTCAGCTCTGCTATCCAAGCTTACCTGTGAACCTGTCTGCCAAGCCGTTGTTCAGTTCCTGTCAGCTCCGCTATCCAAGCTTACCTGTGAACCTGCTTGCCAAGCCGTTGTCCAGTTCCTGTCAGCTCTGCTATCCAGTTTACCTGTGAACCTGCTTGCCAAGCCGTTGTCCAGTTCCTGTCAGCTCTGCTATCCAGTTTACCTGTGAACCTGCTTGCCAAGCCGTTGTCCAGTTCCTGTCAGCTCTTCTATCCAGTTTACCTGTGATCCTGCTTGCCAAGCCGTTGTCCAGTTCCTGTCAGCTCTGCTATCCAGTTTACCTGTGAGCCTGCTTTCCAGAGATCCTGCCAGCTCTGCTATCCAGTTTACCTGTGAGCCTGCTTTCCAGAGATCCTGCCAGCTCTGCTATCCAGTTTACCTGTGAGCCTGCTTTCCAGAGATCCTGCCAGCTCTGCTATCCAGCTTACCTGTGAGCCTGCTTTCCAGAGATCCTGCCAGCTCTGCTATCCAGTTTACCTGTGAGCATGCTTTCCAGAGATCCTGCCAGCTCTGCTATCCAGTTTACCTGTGAGCCTGCTTTCCAGAGATCCTGCCAGCTCTGCTATCCAGTTTACCTGTGAGCCTGCTTTCCAGAGATCCTGCCAGCTCTGCTATCCAGTTTACCTGTGAGCCTGCTTTCCAGAGATCCTGCCAGCTCTGCTATCCAGTTTACCTGTGAGCCTGCTTTCCAGAGATCCTGCCAGCTCTGCTATCCAGTTTACCTGTGAGCCTGCTTTCCAGAGATCCTGCCAGCTCTGCTATCCAGTTTACCTGTGAGCCTGCTTGCCAAGGTCCCGCCAGCTCAGCTAACCTGCTTCCTTCCCACCGGTCTGTTGATCCTGCCAGGCACCCGTGCTCCTCCTCACTCCTGGCTCTCCTGTTCCCACACCAGGGGACCAGGAGTGGGAGACGCAAGGGAGGCCTCTCCCTGCAATCTCGGGCTCGCACCACCAGGTACGTGACAGTAGCAGACAGCCATGTCTGAGCCCGAGCAGGGAGCCCCCGCCATGGAGGGGCTATGCCAACACCTGGCAGGTCTGACCGAGGCGGTGAAGAACCTCCAGCAAGGGTACACCCGGCTGGAGGAACGGGTACTGGCCCTGTCTGGTCCATCCAGTACCCAAGGAACTCCTCACCCAGCAATACCCCCAACGGGGCCCGCACCTACCCAGACTATAGTGATGCTACCACCTGAGCCCAAGGTACCCACTCCAGAGAAATTTACGGGTGCCCGTGGTAGCTTCAGAACTTTCCGTAACTCCTGTGAACTCCATTTTGCCCTGCAACCTAGGACCTTTTCTCTAGAGACCACCAAGGTGGGTTTTGTGGTAGCCCTACTGACTGGGGATCCCCAAATCTGGGCCCACCGTCTCGTGGAACAAAAGGATGCAGCATTGACCAGTCTCTCTACCTTTTTTGATGCCATGGCGCAGCTTTATGAGGACCCCCAACTCTCAACCACTGCGGAGGCCGCCTTACGTTCTCTCCAACAGGGTCGAAGACCAGCAGAGGACTATGTGGCTGAGTTCAGGCGTTGGGGTGCCGACACCGACTGGAACGATGCTGCTCTCCGTCACCAATTTCGCATGGGCCTCTCAGACGCACTCAAGGACGAGCTCGCCAGAGTGGGGGTACCTCAGACCCTGAATTCCCTCATAGACCTGAGCATCCAGGTCCAAGGGGTCCAAATCATTTCCGCACTGCTCCCCCTGTTAAACCTGCTCATGCCTCTTCGGCATCAGAACCCATGCAACTTGGACTCCTGCGGCCTTCTCTCACTCCAGCAGAACGCCAGAGACGCCGCAGCAACAATCTGTGCCTGTACTGTGGAGAGCCTGGTCATTATGTCCGGAACTGCCCGGCTAAACTCCGTAAGTTTCCCACTATTCTCTCCAGTTATGTGGATCCTGTGACCGGGGTTTCATCTCATCTTGCCCTTTCTGTTTCCTTCCAGTTCTCAGGAAGGACCCTACAAACCACAGCTATCATTGACTCTGGTGCCTGTAGTTGCTTCATGGACTCTGCTTTTGCTGCCCGGCATCGAATTCCTCTCCGTCCAAGGGAACAGGGCCTGTCCGTCCACCTGGCGGATGGGTCCACCATTAAATCTGGCCCAGTGACTCAGGAGACTGCCCCATTGCACACAGTGATCTCAGAGTCACATCAAGAACTGTTATGTTTGGACATAATTTCTTCTCCCTTGTTTCCAGTCATTCTAGGGATCCCCTGGCTGCAAGTACACAACCCGGTCATCAACTGGTCCACAGGAGAGGTGGCCTTTTCTTCTCCCTACTGCCAAAGGTCCTGCGGCTCCTTGGCCCCCGCAGGACCCTCTGCTCTGCTCTGCCTCGAAAACGAGGCAGGTCTACGTCAGTCCATCCCTGAAGTCTACCATGCATACCTGGATGTGTTCAGCAAACGAAGGGCAGATGTGCTGCCACCCCATAGGCCCTATGACTGTCCCATTGAACTTCTTCCCGGGGCCAAGATTCCCTTCGGTAGGGTTTTTCCGTTAACAGAGGTGGAGCAGGGAAAATTAAAGGACTATATTGATGATAACCTGAAAAAAGGGTTTATCCGCCCGTCTACGTCTCCTGCAGGTGCAGGAATATTTTTTGTAGAGAAGAAGGACCATTCTCTCAGACCCTGTGTGGACTACCGTGCCCTAAACGAGGTCACAGTCAAAAATCGCTACCCGCTCCCCCTGGTACCTGAACTGTTTCAGAGGCTTGGCACAGCCTCCATCTTTTCTAAACTGGACCTCAGAGGGGCATACAATTTGATTCGTATAAAGGATGGGGACGAATGGAAGACGGCATTTCGGTCTCGATTGGGGCACTTCGAGTACCTGGTGATGCCGTTCGGACTCTGTAACGCCCCCGCTACCTTCCAGTCTTTCATAAATGATGTGCTCCAGGGCCGATCCTAGGGTCACAGACGCCTGGGTGCAGAAATATTTCTGGCGCCCCCACGTGGGCGTGGTCATCTTACCAACTCCTCACCCTTTACAAATGTTTCTATGACTAACGACTTCAACACAGAGATGTACCCGTAAGAAGTCTTCGTTACCCTGGGATCCTCCCATGATCTTTTACCAATAAAGAAAATACAGGAAGAGCGTACAATAATGAGACCTGGAGGGGAGTCTCTCTGATGCACACAGAGGGGGCTTCTGTTAGAGAGTCTATTAGAAAGAGCCCCCAGACATAGTACAGGAGATGGTCAGAGACTGTAGACATGATACTAGAGACGGTCAGAGACTGCAATCATAGTACAGGAGACGGTCAGGCTGCACACAATACAGGAGATGGTCAGAGACTGCAGACATGATTCAAGAGATGGTCAGAGACTGCAGACATGTTACAAGAGATGGTAGTAAATAATGGCCGATCGGCCCTCTCACCTGACCCAGCGATACAGCAACAACGGTTCCTCTGATCAGGAGTCTGCTCACTCTGAATTGCCCGTGGCGACTCCGCTGGGTAGAGCCCATATCTGTATTCCTGCAATGACTCTATTCCTTCCTCCACCAGGGATGGCGCCAGGCTGTGTGGCTTTCTCTCTCTCTGATGGTGTTCTCTCAGCACTGCCCTCTCCCTCTGGAGTCCTGGGTGCCCTTCCCTGAAAGCCTTCCCGGGCTCCTGGCTTTCTCTCTCCCATTCAGCTGAGCATTCTGTTTGGGCTGCAGTTTCCGTGTTACAGTGGGGCTGCCAGTCCTTGGGACCACATGTTCCACAATCCTTTTCTTTGCTCCTTTGTTTTTTCTTCCCTGGCCGTTATGAAGGCGGGGGAAGAAACATAGTGCGCCGCTCACTAGTACAGCAGCGCACGAGGAGGTGAGGGAGAGGGGAAATAAGAGCCCGCAGCTGCAGTGGCATCACTAGGGTTGGTGTCACCTGGTGCAGTAAAACATGGTATCACCCCCTCCACCAACTATAGTCATCCCTCAGTACAGACCCCACTCCATTAAGTATAGACCCCCCCTCCGTCAGTGCAGACCCTTCACTAAGTATAAATACCTCCGTCAGGACAGACCCCCCCCCCATAAGTATAGACCCCCAGGACAAAACACCCCCCTTTATCAGTATAGACCCCCCCTCAGGACAAACCTTTCCCCCCTACATTAGTACAAACCCCCCAGAACAAACCACCCCCCCCCATTAGTACAGACCCCCCAGAACAAACCACCCCCTCCATTAGTACAGACCCCCAGGACAAACCACCCCCTCCATTAGTATAGACCCCCCAGGACAACCCCCCCCCCCCACATTAGTACAGACCCCCCCCCACATTAGTATAGCCCCCCCAGGACAAACCCCCCCATTAGTATAGACCCCCCAGGACAAACCCCCCCTACATTAGTATAAACCCCCCAGGACAAACCAGCCCGCCACCCACATTAGTATAGACCCCCAGGACAAACTACCCCCCCCCACATTAGTATAGACCCCCCCAGGACAAACCACCCCCCCCCCCCACATTAGTATAGACCCCCCAGGACAAACCACCCCCCCCACCCCCCCCCACCCCCCCCCCCCCATTAGTATAGACCCCCCAGGCCGAACCACCCCCCACATTAGTATAGACCCCCCCCCCCCAGGACAAACCACCCCCCCACATTAGTATAGACCCCCCCAGGCCGAACCACCCCCCACATTAGTATAGACCCCCCAGGACAAACCACCCCCCACATTAGTATAGACCCCCCCCAGGACAACCCCCCAACATTAATATAGACCCCCCCAGGACAAACCCCCCCCCCCACATTAGTATAAACCCCCCAGGACAAACCAGCCCGCCACCCACATTAGTATAGACCCCCAGGACCCCCCCCAAACCCCCCCCCCCACATTAGTATAGACCCCCCAGGACAAACCCCCCCCCCCCCCCCACATTAGTATAGACCCCCCAGGACACACCCCCCCCCACATTAGTATAGACCCCCCCCCCCCCCCCCAGGACAAACCCCCCCCCAATTAGTATAGACCCCCCCAGGACAAACCACCCCCCCACATTAGTATAGACCCCCCCAGGACAAACCACCCCCCCCACATTAGTATAGACCCCCCCAGGACCCCCCCCCCCACATTAGTATAGACCCCCCACAAACCACCCCCCCCACATTAGTATAGACCCCCCCAGGACAAACCACCCCCCCCCCCACATTAGTATAGACCCCCCCCCAGGACAAACCACCCCCCCCCACATTAGTATAGACCCCCCAGGACAAACCACCCCCCACATTAGTATAGACCCCCCCAGGACAAACCACCCCCCCACATTAGTATAGACCCCCCCAGGACAAACCAGCCCCCATACATTAGTATAGACCCCCCAGGACAAACCCCCCCCCCCTACATTAATATAGACCCCCCAGGACAAACCACCCCTACATTAATATAGACCCCCCAGGACAAACCACCCCCCACATTAGTATAGACCCCCCCAGGACAAACCACCCCCCCACATTAGTATAGACCCCCCCCAGGACAAACCCCCCCCCCACATTAGTATAGACCCCCCCAGGACAAACCCCCCCACATTAGTATAGACCCCCCCCAGGACAAACCCCCCCACATTAGTATAGACCCCCCCAGGACAACCCCCCCCCCCACATTAGTATAGACCCCCCAGGACAACCCCCCCCCCATTAGTATAGACCCCCCAGGACAACCCCCCCCCCCCCCATTAGTATAGACCCCCCAGGACAACCCCCCCCCCCCATTAGTATAGACCCCCCCAGACAAACCCCCCCAAACCCCCCCCCCCACATTGGTATAGACCCCCCAGGACAAACCACCCCCCCCCCCACATTAGTATAGACCCCCAGGACAAACACCCCCCCCCCACATTGGTATAGACCCCCCAAGACAAACCCCCCCCCCACATTAGTATAGACCCCCCAGGACAAACCCCCCCCCCCCCACATTAGTATAGACCCCCCAGGACAAACCCCCCCCCCCCACATTTGTATAGACCCCCCCAGGACAACCCCCCACATTAGTATGGACCCCCCAGGACAAACCCCCCCCCCCCCCCATTAGTATAGACCCCCCCAGACAAACCCCCCCCCCCACATTAGTAGACCCCCCAGGACAAACCCCCCCCCACATTTGTATAGACCCCCCCCAGGACAACCCCCCCACATTAGTATGGACCCCCCCAGGACAAACCCCCCCCCCACATTAGTATAGACCCCCCAGGACAAACCCCCCCCCCACATTGGTATAGACCCCCCCCCCCCCCCCTAGACAAACCACCCCCCCCACCACTAGGCTAATTAAAACCACCCGGGCGGCAGCTGGAGAGGACAGTGTGCAGCCGCGCCGCCCGGGTGGAGAACAGAGCGCGTGTGAGGCTTGTGCTGGTGGGCAGAAGGCGGAAGTTAAACACAGGACTCCTCCTGTGTTTAACTTCCGCCTCCCGCCCACCAGCACAAGCCTCACACGCGCTCTGTTCTAAACAAGTCGGGCTCGGCCACGGAGCGGCCCCCCGCCCCCCCCCCCCCCCGTGGCGTCACTGCGCGGCCGCGCCGCGCCCGCCGCGACAGGCGGAGAGAGCCGCGCCGCCTACGGACAAGGAGAGGAGGAGGGAGCGGAGCACTCTGGCGCTCCAGCGCCCCCACCTCTGTGGCGCCTGGGTGCACTGCACCCCGTGCACCCCGGGACGGACCGGCCCTGGGTCTGCGGGTAACCGTCCTGGAATTGTGCCATGATCATAAGCTTGCCGGACACTTCGGTGTCACCAAAACCACTGAATTGGTACAACGTACCTTCTGGTGGCCTCAGCTAAGGGAAGACTGCAGGAAATTTGTGGAAACATGCACTGTGTGTATTCGGAGCAAAAGTTACAGAACCAAAGCCTGGGGCCTACTCAAGCCATTACCAGTCCCAGATCGTCCCTGGAAAATGCTGTCCATAGATTTCATTGTGGAACTACCCCCAGCAGAGGACCACACTACGATCTTCGTGATAGTTGATCGCCTGTCAAAGATGGCACACTTTGTTCCCATGAAGGGCACCCCTTCTGCCTCAGAAACCGCACAAGTGTTTATCCGAGAAGTCATCAGACTCCATGGGGTACCGGCCAACATAGTGTCCGACAGAGGGGTACAATTCACCTCTCGGTTCTGGAAGTCACTCTGCAAGGCCCTCAACATTGAGCTATCGTTTTCTTCCGCTTATCACCCTCAAACCAATGGGCAGACCGAAAGAACCAATCAGACCCTGGAACAATATCTACGATGCTTTTCTTCCTTCTCCCAAGACGATTGGATCTCCCTATTACCAGTTGCCGAGTTTGCATACAACAATGCGATCCACTCGGCCACTCAACAGACGCCTTTCTTTGCCAACTATGGCTTCCATCCTTCATTCCTGCCCAATTCTCTTCCTGAATGTACTGTGCCCGCAGTTCAGTAAAAGATTGACTTCTTTGCTTCCAATAACCGACTCCTACAGGACACCATGGCCCGGACCCAGGAACATAACAAAACAGTCTTTGACCGAAAGAGGCGCGGAGAATTGGTACTGGCACCGGGTGACACAGTATGGCTCTCTACCTTGAATCTGAGGATGGCTTGTCCCTCAAAAAAACTGGGCTCTAAGTTCTTAGGTCCCTTTCCAGTCAAACGAAAGATTAATCAAGTAGCCTATGAGTTGGAACATCCTGATTCCCTCAAGGTCCATCCAGTCTTTCATGTTTCTCTGTTAAAGCCCTCCACTCCCAACCCCTTTTCCAACAGAAGGACTGTACCCCCGGACCCAGTCTTGGTAGATGGCGAGGAAGAATATGAGGTAGAGGCCATACTAAATGTTAGAAGAAGGAGAAATCAGAATCAGTTCTTGATCAAATGGAAGGGATATGGTCCTGAAGAGAATTCCTGGGAGCCCGAGTGTAATATCCACGCTAAGAGTCTAGTTCAAGCCTTCAAAAGAGCACATCCTGAGAGATTTGCCCAGAGGGGCACCCGGAGGTTGCCCCTAGGAGGGGGGCAATGTCATGAAGATCCTGCCAGAAATCTAAACCCGGGCCGTCCCGGCCCTCAGATTCCATTGCGCATGCGCATGCGCGCCCGGGCGCGGGCACGTGCACAACCGCGCACAGGGAGACGGGCGCGCGCCCTAGTTAGCACCAGCCGGCCTATTTAAGCCTGACTTGTGCAGACGGTCTTTGCTGTCTGCTCTACAGCATTGTGGTGTAATAAAAGCAACCTGATCCTGTTATACCTGTTCCCTTTGACCCGGCTTGCCATAGACCATCCAGCTTTCTGCCTGCACCTGACCCCGGCTTCCTGTGACCATCCTCCTGCCTGATCCATTGTACCTTGCTCTTAGTTCAGATCCATTACCTGGCTTCTTTGATGAACTTTGGTTCCTTGCTAAGTCTCTATCCAGTCTGCAGTCTGACCCCTGTAACGAGCCTGATCACCTGTTGGCTTCCAGTCCATTCAGTGGTTCCGTTTCCTGGGTCCAGTTCCTGTCAGCTCTGCTATCCAAGCTCATCTGTGAACCTGTCTGCCAAGCCGTTGTTCAGTTCCTGTCAGCTCTGCTATCCAAGCTTACCTGTGAACCTGTCTGCCAAGCCGTTGTTCAGTTCCTGTCAGCTCTGCTATCCAAGCTCATCTGTGAACCTGTCTGCCAAGCCGTTGTTCAGTTCCTGTCAGCTCTGCTATCCAAGCTTACCTGTGAACCTGTCTGCCAAGCCGTTGTTCAGTTCCTGTCAGCTCCGCTATCCAAGCTTACCTGTGAACCTGCTTGCCAAGCCGTTGTCCAGTTCCTGTCAGCTCTGCTATCCAGTTTACCTGTGAACCTGCTTGCCAAGCCGTTGTCCAGTTCCTGTCAGCTCTGCTATCCAGTTTACCTGTGAACCTGCTTGCCAAGCCGTTGTCCAGTTCCTGTCAGCTCTGCTATCCAGTTTACCTGTGATCCTGCTTGCCAAGCCGTTGTCCAGTTCCTGTCAGCTCTGCTATCCAGTTTACCTGTGAGCCTGCTTTCCAGAGATCCTGCCAGCTCTGCTATCCAGTTTACCTGTGAGCCTGCTTTCCAGAGATCCTGCCAGCTCTGCTATCCAGTTTACCTGTGAGCCTGCTTTCCAGAGATCCTGCCAGCTCTGCTATCCGGTTTACCTGTGAGCCTGCTTTCCAGAGATCCTGCCAGCTCTGCTATCCAGCTTACCTGTGAGCCTGCTTTCCAGAGATCCTGCCAGCTCTGCTATCCAGTTTACCTGTGATCCTGCTTGCCAAGCCGTTGTCCAGTTCCTGTCAGCTCTGCTATCCAGTTTACCTGTGAGCCTGCTTTCCAGAGATCCTGCCAGCTCTGCTATCCAGTTTACCTGTGAGCCTGCTTTCCAGAGATCCTGCCAGCTCTGCTATCCAGTTTACCTGTGAGCCTGCTTTCCAGAGATCCTGCCAGCTCTGCTATCCAGTTTACCTGTGAGCCTGCTTTCCAGAGATCCTGCCAGCTCTGCTATCCAGTTTACCTGTGAGCCTGCTTTCCAGAGATCCTGCCAGCTCTGCTATCCGGTTTACCTGTGAGCCTGCTTTCCAGAGATCCTGCCAGCTCTGCTATCCAGCTTACCTGTGAGCCTGCTTTCCAGAGATCCTGCCAGCTCTGCTATCCAGTTTACCTGTGAGCCTGCTTTCCAGAGATCCTGCCAGCTCTGCTATCCAGTTTACCTGGGAGCCTGCTTTCCAGAGATCCTGCCAGCTCTGCTATCCAGTTTACCTGTGAGCCTGCTTTCCAGAGATCCTACCAGCTCTGCTATCCAGTTTACCTGTGAGCCTGCTTTCCAGAGATCCTGCCAGCTCTGCTATCCAGTTTACCTGTGAGCCTGCTTTCCAGAGATCCTGCCAGCTCTGCTATCCAGTTTACCTGTGAGCCTGCTTGCCAAGGTCCCGCCAGCTCAGCTAACCTGCTTCCTTCCCACCGGTCTGTTGATCCTGCCAGGCACCCGTGCTCCTCCTCACTCCTGGCTCTCCTGTTCCCACACCAGGGGACCAGGAGTGGGAGACGCAAGGGAGGCCTCTCCCTGCAATCTCGGGCTCGCACCACCAGGTACGTGACAGCTACACACTCCCCCCACTTTGAATCTTTGGTCCCCAAAGACATTGTTCAATCTACAAGCTTTCTTTGAAACAACACGTTCACATAATTCAGACAGAGGAGCTTCCCACCAATTAGCATAGGATGGGGAGCTGTCCTGTCTACAGGTCACTTCAGTGTGGGCGACCTGTCTAACTGTGCCAGAGAGTGAGCTGGGGTTGCCCTCCACCAAATGAACAGTAGATGGGTCAGGGCGTTCAGCACTTCTCCTTGCTGTGGTAACAGAGTCCTCTGAACTTTTTCCCATTTGGGGGTAAGTTAGCTTCTTGGGAGGCCTCACAACTCTGCAAGCTCTCTGTTCTCTTGGCAGTTCTTCAGGAACACATTCTGGCAACATCTCTGGTTCTGGAACATCTACTTCTTCTTCTTCTGAGTAGAGACCAGGGATATCTTCCCAGCACTCGGGCACAACACTGAATGGAACAAACTCTGTAGCCTCTGGGTTCAATGTTCCATCTTCCACCTCTTCAGTAAGTGGAAGATCTATGGCGGGATTTCCTGGAGTTGAGGAAGGCCATAGCCATTCAAGTTCTCCTCTTTCTTCTTCTGCTGGTTGGGGGTCCTGTCCACCCCTAGTTTGGGAGGTCTGAGACCGAGTGTTGGGTCTAGGGGTATCCAGAATGGAAACAGATTCAGGTAAGTCTCTCACTGGAGGTATTCTGACTGCTTCAGTGAGTGGGAGCAAGTGATTCCTATGCCAGGTCTTCAAAGGCCCCACTCTTCCTTCTGGCTTCAACTTATAGACAGGCAATCCAGGTAGCTTTCTACAGATGATATATGGCTCTGATCTCCATCTATCAGCAATCTTGTGTTTTCCAGGGATCCCTAGATTGCGTAACAGTACACGGTCCCCAGGCTGTAGGTCCTGTACTCGAACCTTCAAATCAAAGTTCCGCTTGTTTCGGGCCCCCCTCTGGTCAGAGGCCGCCTGAGCTTTCTCGTAAGCTATCTTCAAACTGTGCCTCAATCTGTCCACATATCCTTTGTGAGAGGCCTCAGAGGCATGGTCTAAGGAAATGCCAAAGGCCAGATCCACGGGCAATCTTGCTTCTCTCCCAAACATAAGTCGGTAAGGAGAGAAACCAGTCACATCACTGGTTGTACAGTTGTAAGCATGCACCAGAGCTGAAATGTGTTGACTCCAATGTTGCTTCTTCTCTGTTTCTAAAGCTCCCAACATGTTTAATAGGGTCCTGTTGAACCTTTCAGGCTGGGCATCACCTTGAGGGTGATATGGTGTAGTTCTAGTCTTCTCTACTCCCAGAGAATCTAGTAGCTTCCTGATCAGGCGACTCTCAAAGTCCCTTCCTTGGTCTGAATGGATTCTTTGTGGTAGTCCATAATGAACAAAGTACTTCTCCAAAAGTACTTTAGCCACTGTAGAGGCCTTCTGGTCCTTGGTTGGGAAAGCCTGGGCATAACGAGTGAAATGGTCGGTTATCACCAGAACATTTCCCAATCCACTCAAATCGGGTTCGAGGCAGAGAAAATCAATGCATACCAGATCCATTGGGCCTTGACTCTGTAGATGGCCCATTGGGGCAGCTTGATGGGGTAAAGTCTTCCTCTGAATGCATCTTGCACAGGAATGGCAATACTCCTCCACTTCGGCCCTCATGCAGGGCCAATAAAACCGGTCTCTGACAAGTTGGAAGGTTCTCTCTGCTCCCAAGTGACCATGCTGGTCATGTAAGGCAATCAGCACCGTCTCTCGATGCTTTTCGGGGAGAAACAGCTGCCACTTATCTTCTGAGCTATCAGAGGGGCCCCTTCAGTAGACCACTCCCTGATGCATCTGTAATTTGTCCAACTCTCTCCTCAGTAGGCGAGCCTCTCTGGAAGGGTGAAGTCGAAGTCCCTCTGGACTCTTGTTTTCCAGTGCCTCCAGGACCAATTTCCCCATGGGGTCTTCCAATTGGTCACACCTTAACTCTTTCTTTGACAGCTTCGGTAGGCACTCTTCTTCTAGTTGAGTTACCCCACAGTAACACTTTGGGACTCCCACTGTGGTAACTCCTATCTCTTCAGCTCTGGATCCTCCTCTGGCTTGAAGTTCAGCCCCCTGACAAAGGGCTCGCACTCCTTCTGGTGCCACTTGGGTCCAGTCTTCCCAGTCATTGACCATGACATGAGATCTTCGGGACAGGGCATCTGCATCTCTATTTCCAGCCCCTGGCCTGTACTTGAGGCTGAAATTGAATCCAGACAACGCCGCCAACCATCTGTGTCCAGTTGCATCCAGCTTGGCGGTGGTGAATAGGTAGGTCAAGGGGTTGTTATCTGTTTTTACAGTAAATTCTGCCCCATAAAGATAGTCTTTTAGTTTGTCAACTACTGCCCATTTGAGGGCCAAGAACTCCAACTTGTGGGTGGGGTAGTTCTTCTCGGAGGGGGTCAGGCTCCGGCTCACATAGGCCACTGGTCGTAGCTGATCTTCATACTCCTGGTAGAGTACTCCACCTAGGCCCTCATGGCTGGCATCAACATGTAGCTCATATGGTATAGTGGGGTCAGCATAGGCCAAAACTGGGGCTGTGGTGAGACTTCTCTTCAAGGTTCTGAAAGCCTCTGTCTTGAGCAGCTCGTTTAGGGGTTTTGCAATGCGGGCAAACCCATCCACAAACCTGCGGTAGTAGGAGCAGAACCCCAAGAAAGATCGAACGTACCTGACAGATGAGTCCAATTGGGCAGGAGGAGGTCTCCCGTACGGATCCGACTGACGGCCCCTGGAGGTGGGTACAGGAGGCACGGAAGTCAGGAAGGGTAAGGGAGCCTGATGTCAGGAAGGGTAAGGGAGCCTGATGTAGGGGTCCGGAAGTTGGTGATGGCGGTCCGCTGTTGATGAGGTGAAGTGCAGGTAAGCAGGGTTCACAAATAGTAAGGTAAGGTTCCGGTATGTAGAGTTCACTGACAGCAAGGTGAAATAACGGTAGGTAAACTCACGTCACTCAGCAGGTAAGGGATGGTGATGGGGTTCCCAATACAGGTGGTGAAACTCACTGTAAGCCGGATATAATACAGGATAAGCAGATACAGGTCCCTTGGGCAGGAGATATAAGAAGTCCAAATCCAAGCAGAAGTCGGCAACGTTCAAACAGCAAAGTACAAAGGAGTTGGCAGGAGAATGGTCGGTCAAGCAGAGGTCTGGGGCAGGCGGAAATCCGGATAGTCCAAAGGGTTAAGCCGAGGTCTTTACAGGTAAGCAGGGTATAACACAGGAACAAACAGATCACTGAGAGATCACAGGAACAAGGTAGTGGCTGGTGCAGAGTATCAGGTGTACTGAAGATCAGGCAGCACTAGCCAGCAGGTGCTGCTTGATTAAATAGCCCCATTGGCGCCAACAGTCCATACAGGTGTATGTGAATCACAGGGCGCGCGCCCTTGGACGCCAGCGTGCGCGCGCACGCAAGCCCGCGCTCACGGGAACGCGCACACCACCATGCGTCGGCGCGCGTCGGCGCGCGCCAATCAACCGCCTGGAACCACGATTTTCCTGACAGTGCCCCCTCCTTAAGGGCAGCCTCCGGATGCCCAGTTGCGCCAATTTGGAAGCATGAGAGTCTTTGAAAGTTCGTAGTAACTCACTGGCATGTAGATTTTCCTCAGGCTCCCATGAATTGTCCTCGGGCCCATACCCCTTCCATTTGATGAGAAACTGGATCTGACCACGTCTTTTCCTACAATCTAAGATTGATTCCACCTCAAATTCCTCTTCGTTGTTGATAATGACAGGTTTGGGGGGACCGGTCCTACGGCCCACAAATGAATTTGGAATCACGGGTTTCAAGAGAGTAACATGGAAAACTGGGTGGATCCTTAGGGAAGTGGGTAGATCAAGTTCATAAGCGACATTGTTAATTTTCCTTTTTACAGGAAAGGGCCCTAAAAATTTTGGACCCAGTTTCCGGGAAGGGCATGCCAACTTCAAATTGATGGTGGACAACCAGACCTGGTTACCGGGTTCTAGGATGAGTTCCCCACGTCTCTTTTCATCAAAGGTTCTTTTGTAAGTTTCCTGGGCTTTAGTCATGGTCTCCTGCAGTACTTTATTGTTAGTGGAGAAAAAGTCCAAGGTTTTGGATACTGCGGGCACTGAACATTCAGGTATTGATTGAGGTAGAAAAGATGGATGGTAGCCGTAGTTGGCAAAAAACGGTGTCTGATTGATGGATGAGTGTAGAGAGTTGTTGTATGAGAATTCGGCAATGGGAAGCAGAGGAGCCCAGTCATCTTGAGAGAAAGTAGAAAAACAGCGTAAATATTGTTCTAGGGTTTGATTAGTTCTCTCAGTCTGACCATTTGTCTGTGGATGATATGCCGAGGAGAATGCCAATTCAATTTCCAAAGATCCACAGAGGGCCTTCCAGAATCTGGAGGTGAACTGGACACCACGATCTGAAACAATATTTTTTGGAATTCCATGTAATCTTACCACTTCTTTGATAAATGTTTTGGCTGTTTCCATGGCTGACGGGGTGCCCTTCATGGGCAGGAAGTGGGCCATCTTTGATAGTCTGTCTACTACGACAAAGATAGAAGAAAACCCCTCCGATGGGGGAAGTTCGACAATAAAGTCTATTGAAACCATATTCCATGGCCTTTCTGGGACTGGTAGAGGTTTTAATAGACCCCAGGCTCTTGTCCGGCTGGTTTTGTTTCGTGCACAAACATTGCATGACTCAACATATCTTTTACAATCCCGGGTCAGATGAGGCCACCAGAAAGTACGTTGCAGCAGATTGGTTGTTTTTTGAGTGCCGAAGTGCCCTGCCAGTTTGTGGTCGTGGCATAACTCTAGTACACGCACCCTTAATTCTTCTGGTACTACAATTTTGTCTTCATGCCAGAACAGACCGTCCTTAACGGACATCCCATCCAAAGGACGCATCCCAACGGAGGCTTGTTTGATCTGAGAAATGAAATCCCCCTGTAAGAGCAAGAAGTTCCCAGAAGGTAAAATGGTGTCGGGAAGTGGGGCCTGTTCGGTATCCAAAAACATTCGGGAAAGGGCATCTGGTTTGGTATTCTTGGAACCTGGTCGATAGGTTATGTGGAACTGAAACCGTGAGAAGAATAGAGCCCACCTGGCCTGCCGAGGTCTTAATCTTTTGGCTGTCCTCAGGTACTCCAAGTTTTTATGATCGGTGTAAACCAGAACAGGGTGCGCAGCACCTTCGAGTAGATAGCGCCATTCCTCCAATGCCACCTTTATGGCAAGAAGTTCCCTGTCGCCCACATCGTAGTTTCGTTCTGACGAGGTCAGTTTGCGAGAGAAGAAACCCACAGGATAAAGAAGGGCCTTGGCACCCTGTCGTTGGGACAACACGGCACCCACTGCAATCTCGGAGGCGTCAACCTCTAATACGAAGGGCAAAGCTGGGTTTGGGTGTTTGAGAATGGAGGCCGAAGTAAAAAGTCTCTTGAGCTCTTCAAAGGCCAGTTGTGCTTTGGGAGTCCAGAGAAATCGAGTCCCCTGTTTGGTGAGTTCGGTAATAGGGGAAATGATGGAGGAGAAACCTTTAATAAACTTTCTGTAGAAATTGGCAAAGCCAACGAAGCGTTGTACTCCTTTTTTGTCCATGGGTGCTGGCCAATCCAGGATAGCGGATACCTTTTCAGGGTCCATTTTTATTCCATCAGCAGAAATAATTAATCCCAGGAATTGCACAGTGTGGATTTCAAAACTGCACTTTTCAAGTTTGGCGTATAATCCATGCTGTCTCAGGCGGGAAAGAACATTTCGGACATGCCTGCGGTGATCATTCAAAGAAGTAGAAAAAACTAAGATGTCATCTAGATAAACGATAACGTACAGATCCAGATAATCGTGGAAAATGTTATTGACAAAATGTTGGAACGTAGCAGGAGCGTTACACAGGCCGAAAGGCATGACAAGATACTCATAATGTCCAAATCGAGTGCGAAAAGCCGTTTTCCACTCGTCCCCTTTTCGGATGCGGATTAAGTTGTAAGCCCCGCGAAGATCCAGTTTAGTAAAGATTTTGGCTGTCCCCAGTCTTTGGAAGAGTTCTGGCACCAGTGGTAGAGGGTATCTATTTTTGATGGTAATTTTATTTAATTCCCGGTAGTCAATGCAAGGGCGTAGGGAGTGGTCCTTTTTCTCAACAAAGAAGATGCCCGCGCCGGCCGGGGACGTGGAGGGGCGAATGAAGCCTTTTGCTAGATTTTCATCTATATAGTCTTTTAGAGTGCCCAATTCCTGTTCCGTTAATGGAAAAATCCTTCCAAAGGGGACTTCTGTTCCAGGTAGTAATTCTATGGGGCAATCATAAGGCCTATGGGGAGGAAGAGTTTCTGCCCCCTTTTTACTGAATACATCCACAAAGTCCCGGTAGGGTTCAGGAATGGACTGGTGGAGTTCAGCATCAGACCCCATACAGAGAAGAGGAGCCAGTTTGACAGAGGTTTGACATTGACAATTCTGCCGACAATATTCAGAAGAGAACTGGACTTCCCCTGTGGCCCAGTTGATATTGGGGTTGTGGGCCCGCAACCAGGGCATTCCAAGTATGATTGGAAAAAGTGGAGATGGTATGACGTCCAGACAGAGAAATTCTTGATGTTGAAAGTCTATAGTGGCTAATAGGGGCATGGTTTCTTGGGTTACCGGACCGGAACTAAGGGTGGATCCATCGGCCAGGTGTACTGAAAGACCTCGGGTCTTGGGTTGAAGAGGAATGCCATGGCTGGTTGCGAAGGCTTGATCAATGAAACAGCTGCATGCTCCTGAGTCAATGATGACCGATACTGGAATGCTCCGGCCGGAGATCTGTAAAACAATGGAGATCGCCAGGTGAGTGCCAGTTGGAAGCAAGACAGGTGCACACAAGGAAGAAGAGGGCAGGCACTTACGTGTCTTGTTGGGGCACATTCTTGCATAATGTCCAGGTTCACCACAGTATAGACACAGGTTGTGGGCCCGTCTGCGCATCTTCTCTTCAGGAGTCAAAGAAGGTCTGAGCAACCCAATCTGCATTGGTTCCGGAGCTCCTGTCGCTAGAGTAGATGAAGCTGAAGGAGCCACACCGGGTGGCCCGGTGACTTTGGGGACCATCCAGAAGGGACGAGAAGGTCCGGAGGCTCTTTCGGCCCGTCTTTCCCTGAGACGGCGGTCAATTTGCACCGATAAGTTGATAAGTTCATCTAAAGTTGGAGGAACCCCCACTCGAGCCAGTTCATCTTTCAGAGGGTCTGATAATCCTTTGCGAAATTGATGGCGTAACGCCGCATCATTCCACTCTGTATCAGAGCTCCAACGTTTGAACTCGACGGCATAGTCCTCGGCCGTTCTGCGACCTTGCTGTAAGGACTGTAATGCGACTTCGGCCGTAACGGTGGGTTGAGGGTCCTCATATAGCTGTGACATAGCAGTGAAGAGACTACTAAAGGACTCCAAGGATGCGGCTTTCTGCTCCAGCAGGCGGTGGGCCCAGGTCTGGGGTTCCCCTGTCAGGAGGGAGATGATGAAGCCCACCTTAGTAGCTTCCAGAGAGAAAGTCCGTGGCTGTAAGGCAAAATAAAGCTCACATGCGTTGCGGAAGGCACGGAACTTACTTCGTTCCCCAGAAAACTTCTCGGGTAGGGGTACTTTGGGTTCTGGGGGTAACATAATTACAGAAGGTGGCTGGGGAAGTCCCGTAGAAGACGTTCCTTGAGAGTTAGCGGACAAAGTCTGAACCTGTTCCATCAAACGAGTGTAACCTTCCTGTAGGCCTTTTACTGCTTGGGTGAGACCTGCTAGATGTCTGCCTAGTTCCTCCATGGGGGAGACCCCCTGCCCGGACTCGGTCATGGCTGCCTGATACTATCACAAACGGCACGTACCTGACAGATGAGTCCAATTGGGCAGGAGGAGGTCTCCCGTACGGATCCGACTGACGGCCCCTGGAGGTGGGTACAGGAGGCACGGAAGTCAGGAAGGGTAAGGGAGCCTGATGTAGGGGTCCGGAAGTTGGTGATGGCGGTCCGCTGTTGATGAGGTGAAGTGCAGGTAAGCAGGGTTCACAAATAGTAAGGTAAGGTTCCGGTATGTAGAGTTCACTGACAGCAAGGTGAAATAACGGTAGGTAAACTCACGTCACTCAGCAGGTAAGGGATGGTGATGGGGTTCCCAATACAGGTGGTGAAACTCACTGTAAGCCGGATATAATACAGGATAAGCAGATACAGGTCCCTTGGGCAGGAGATATAAGAAGTCCAAATCCAAGCAGAAGTCGGCAACGTTCAAACAGCACAGTACAAAGGAGTTGGCAGGAGAATGGTCGGTCAAGCAGAGGTCTGGGGCAGGCGGAAATCCGGATAGTCCAAAGGGTTAAGCCGAGGTCTTTACAGGTAAGCAGGGTATAACACAGGAACAAACAGATCACTGAGAGATCACAGGAACAAGGTAGTGGCTGGTGCAGAGTATCAGGTGTACTGAAGATCAGGCAGCACTAGCCAGCAGGTGCTGCTTGATTAAATAGCCCCATTGGCGCCAACAGTCCATACAGGTGTATGTGAATCACAGGGCGCGCGCCCTGGGACGCCCGCGTGCGCGCGCACGCAAGCCCGCGCTCACGGGAACGCGCACACCACCATGCGTCGGCGCGCGTCGGCGCGCGCCAATCAACCGCCTGGAACCACGATTTTCCTGACAGTTTCTTCCAAACATCTTCTCCTTTACCCGCCCCTTTCACTTCTGACCAGCCAACTGGGACAGCAGGACTCACCTGTCCCAGCAGCATCCTGGCAGGGATCTCCACGGGCCGCTCCGTGGGGTTCCTCACACTCACTGGGACTCTTCCCCTGGCCTTCTTCAGTGCCTTGATTGGGATCACTTCTGGGATCACTTCCAGGCCTGAGTGACCCTCCATTGGGTCAGATTCCAGCATTACAAATGGACCAGGCTGTTCCCAATTAAGCTTCACCGTGGCCCTCAGGCAGGTCACCTCTCCAGGCTGTAACACCGCTCCTTCTCTTCCAAGTCTCCATACCTTTCCTATCCCCTCACTTGGGGTCTTCTGCTCTAGGACCAACCACTGGTAGGCCGCCTTCAGCATGGGATGGATCTTGGGAGCTGAAAGATTCTGCTTCTGTACAAGGGGGGTCAGGAGCCTTCTGACTAGATCCGTGTTCGTCCCTATGATCAGGGAAGTCTTGCTGGTTCCTGGCGGGCGAGGGCACACCACTGCCAGGGTGTCAAACACTTCAGCCTTTCCAGCCACAGAGGGGTCAAAGGTCAATCTTATCGGTAAGTAGCCGTCGTAGGGGAAACTCTGAGTTCCCAATCCCCATATCTCCAGCTCCTCTATCTTCTGTATGGGCAGATGACTCAGGTATCTGTCATAGAAGTCCCTGTACAATAGGGTCACTTGTGCTCCAGTGTCTAGGAGGGCCTGTGTGTACACTCCTTCCACTTGGATGGGTACAGTAGGGGATGGACCAACCAGCTCTTCTGGGTAGGGCCGAGTTGATGCTGTCCTCTTCTTTGGACTCTTTTCTTTCCAACTGGACTTGCGCTTGATTCTTTCCTGAGCCTGGTATGCATTCATTTTCTCCCTCTTTATGGGAGTGTGAACCCGTTGAGGGACATTGTTATCTCTCACTTTTAAGGGTTCTCGCTTGGGAGTACTGTATTTCTTCGGAGGGGTCTTGCCTCCTTTCTCTGGGGTGTACCTTGGTTGGGGAACCCTGGGTCCCTTTTGAGGGGTTTGATCTCCTCGCTTTCTTTTCCTGTTATCCTTCTTGGAGCTCACTGAAGGTAATGGGCACCCGGTTGACTCCTTCACCGGGGCCCTTTGGCGTTTCCCGCTGGCTGGCGGCTATCTGTTTTCTTCCTCTTGGGACTGGAACATACAGCTGCAATATGGCCAATTCCCCCACAATTAAAACAGATCATCTCTCCGTAGTCAGGTGGGGATGCTGGTGCTGAAACAGTTGGAAATAATTCCCTCCTGCTTGCTTCTTTCTTGGGACTGGGCGTCTCTTTCGCCACCAGAGATGTCAGTATCTCCATCATCTGGGACATCTGCAACTTCAGGGCATCTACTTCTGTCTCTCTTTCAGGGGTTAAGGCCGACCTGACCGCGGCCACTGGAAGTTTTGTAGACCCCATCACTTGCTTTTCCCGTTTCTCTTCCAACATGGCCTCTTCCTCTCTGACCATTCGAATGAGATCGGGGTAGTCCAGGCTCTTTCCATCCTGGCGGGTGCGTAGTACTAGTGCAACAGGGTCTAGGGGTTGGGCTCCCCTCATCACCTGCTGGCACGGGCTTCATCTACCTTCCCCGGATCTATCCCCTTCTTCAGGATAATCCTATGCAGGATCTTGTCTATACGTCCCATATACTCCGACAGCTTCTCCCCTGTCTTCTGGTAACAGTGTTCCAGTTGATAGGTAAGTTCTGTGACTTTTTCTGTCCCACCAAACACACTTTCCAAGATGTCTAGGTAGTCCTGGGCAGTGCAATCCTTCTTGCTTGTCTTCAGATTGCGTATGGCCTCTAAGGCAGGCCCTTTTAGGCTCTCAACAATCCTTTGCTTCTTTCTACCTTCTGGGACCTCCCATTCTTCTAAGGCCTGCGTGGCACCATCTAACCACTCTTCAAATCCCTCTTCCCCCGAGGGTACAGGTTTCCTCCCTGAAAACATCCGGAGTTTCCTGTATCCCGACATCGGGTAGTCCCCGGAGTCACAATCTCCCCTAGGACAGCGCACAGTTCTGCACTAAGAGTGGTTTGTGCGGGTGCGGGACTTTCCGCGCCCTTCTGCTCTTCCTTCTTTGGGGATAGCATAGTTTTCATTGGAAAACAGTCTCCCTTGCGCGGCAGCGCATGCAGCAATTGATAGGTCTGACCATCCAATGCTTGTATGCTTTGGCTCCTGAACTGCTCTGGAGTCTCACTTCTCCATTCTACTAGGGCGTATGTATACCCGGCATCATTTCTCATATCCATTATCCGTGACTTGTGGCCTGGGGATAATGACATTATGAGCTGCTTGACTGCCTCTTCCTGCCATATCCCTGGCAGTTCAATGACTGCTGCTGCGGCTGGATCAGTGCCCCATAGTGTGTACCACCGTCCCACTTCTGTTGGGTCCATGCCGGTACCTTATGGTGGCTTTTCCCGCTGTCTCAGGATCCCGGATTACGAGCCCCCCACGTGTAGCGATACCCCCAATTAAGAGGGCCGCAAGTTTGTTTTGGGTCCCTGAGTACAGCTCCACCAACCCCCCGGCAATTTGCTCTACCCGCTCTGGCACAGTTAATCAAGGGGTATGTATCTAGGCACATATGAATATCACTTAAGCCCCATACACACGCGCGGACAATCCGTGGACCAGGTCCGTCGGACCATGTCCGTCATACTTTGTCTTATGTTGGTTTTGCGTACACACGATCGGACAAAGTTGTCGGAAAATCCGATCATTCTGAACGTGGTGACGTTTGTTGCCTACGACGGGACTACGTAGAGGCTAGTAGCCAATAGCTTTGGTCTTGTAATGTGATCTGAGCATGCGTAGCACTTTGTCCGGTCGGACAAGCGTACACACGCTCGGATTTGGTGTGATCGGACCGGGTTGACGGGAAATCTTTCCAGCAGGAGATAAGACTTTGTCCGACGGACAAACCGACGAACACTGTCCGATGGTGCATACACACGGTCTGATTTTTCAACAACCTTGTCCGATCGGACCAAATTGATGAAAAAGTCCGACCGTGTGTATGGGGCTTTATACTTTAACAGTAATGGACTCAAACTCACAGGCAACTGCTGACTGAAATAACTGTCTTTACTTTGGCAGTATGAAAAGAAATAGCAACATGCATCAAACATTTGACTTACAACACATTAGCAGGTCCCTGCAATATGCACTTTAACATGTACACATATATGTATCAGGATAGCAATGGGGAACGGAGCGCCACGTGTAGCGACCGTCTGCTATGCACCTCTGAGGTGCAACAAATCTAACTGCGACTATCTAATGGATCAGGCCTGATCCCTAACAATAGAGCTCAGTCCTTGGGGAACCCCAGTATTCTTCACCGGCACAAGAACTGTAGAGGTGGTGCACATGTAACTTTAAATGGTGTGTTTGTAATCCACAAGAAAGAACAATCTTCTGCTCTGAGGTAAATTTGCCTTGGCAGTTCAATAGGCATAAGTGAAATGACAATGCAAGATGAGCCTTTCAGCTCGCTCACCACTCCGGATACCTCAGCTCCGGGACCTCCACTGGCGGCGTCCGGCCTCCTCCGTCACTGCCCCTGAGCTCCGGTCCTCTCTCCGACCGACCGTCCTCAGGAAAAAGGCTCCGCTCTGCTGCTGCTGACAATGAGGGGTGAGAGTCTCTCTCTGTCTGCTGCAAGGCCCAGGCTTCAGGCCTTCAGCAGTCCCGGTCCGCACAGGTGTCTCCTCACTCAGTGGTCTCTGCGTCACCAGCCCAGTCAGAAGAGAAAGAGGCGGTCCCTCCTCTTCCCTTTTATCACCTCCCCCAGCAGCCTCTCGGGCGGAAACAACCATCCTCCCGGGAGCCTGGGGAATTATGGGGACTGTAGTCTTCTCCTCTAAAAGGGGAACGACCCGCTACACATATATATATATATATATATATATATATATATATATATAATATATATATATATATATATATATATATATATATATACTCTACTAACATAATTGAAATACTTTCAGCACACTCTGGGCACAAAAGCATTCATTGGTGACTGAGTAAACCAAGTTAGACTGCAATTGCAAAATGATTCTGCAATTTGTTGAATCATGCTCTACTCATGCTCTGCAGACAATCATTAGGGAAATCTTATCAATACAAATAATTGCTTACAGCACAGGGTAATTACAGTTTAAAAGATATCTGCTACAGCTCAAAGAGCAAACAACTGAAAAAAAAAAAAACAACCATTACGTTAAAATCAAAAATAATGCATAAAACAAATGCACATTATATGTAACTGGATGATCACTGATGATCATTTTGATAAATAATGCTTGTTAATTCTTCAAAACGTTTTCCAAAAATATGCCTGAATACGGTAGATTCCTTAAATTTTTCTGAACATTAATGTAAAAACTGTAATATTTTAAAGATAAAGCAGAGCGGGGTCTTAACAGCAAAGTTAAAATAAATAAATAAAAATTACTAACAAAGATAAAAATGGAAATATACACACTCACCCAATACACTATAAGGCCAAAAGTTGGTGAACACCTGACCATAATAGATATATGAGGTGGAGGTCAGGCCTCTGGGCAGGCTACTGAGTTCTTTCACAATAAACTCATTAGACCATGTCTACGATTTTTATTAGGAATGTCAAAATTAGGTACAAATGTACAGAAAGAGCAAGTACAAAGTTATAACAAAAAACATATCAGCATAAGGCCAATATCTTGATACAGTATATTGAGAAGAGGTAAAAAAAAAATGAAGGCCTGAATTAGTGGCGGCTGGTTGTTTTTTTTTTGGGGGGGACGGCAAACAATACACCCACAGCCACCCCCCCATACCCTATCAAGTGAGCAGCGTTTCCCTCTGGGCGACGGGAGGAAGCTTCTCGTGCGTCTCCTCCCTCCTCCTCCTAGGTGGCCAATAGGATCGCCTATCCTTTCAGTGGGAAGGAGAATCAGTGTGACAATAGTGAATATTCATTGTCACACAACTGGGTGGGCTCACTGCGCCAGAGCCCACCATTTTTTTGAAGCCTATTAGAGCCTCTGGCTCTAATCACGTGCATCAAAAAAAAAAAAAAAAACATTGGAATCCATGTGTCTGGCGCCCCGCATGTAGATTAGGGGGCTGGATGCATGAATGAGGGGGTGGCGCCTGTGTGCCCCTAATGGACGGGCCGCCACTGGACTGAATGCAGTTCACAAGCAGAACATTTAAAGAACCAAAACATTATAGAGATGTACATCTTTGTGTACATAAAGTAATGCAATCATAAAGTGAATGATCATATAAGTATAATCTAATATAGAGATCCTGAATAAAAGTTGGTTAAGGCTTTTTGGACAAAGTTATATCCCAGTGTGTCCATTTTTTCTTAAAGATATGCATGGTGTCATATAGAGTGTGGTGAATATGTTTAGATAGCTTAATAATTTCCATTCTTGCTAGTACCTGCGGCCAGAAGACTGATAGAGAATGCCAGTTATATGCTATCATCCATTGGATAGAGCAGAAAACGCTGCGTATTAATCTGGCACAGGGGGTGGGTATATTAGGTATAGGAGCAGATAATAAGCACATTTGTGGTGTTAAAGAGATGTTTTTGCCTGCTATCTGCATGACTTTTCTGCTTGCCTGTTTCCACAAAGGTTGTAGAAATTTACAGCTTCAAATGATGTGAAAAAACGTGCCATGATCAGAACACCTACCATAACAGCAAGGAGAGACTGAAGGGGTAAAAGGAATGTATCTTGAGAGGGGTCATATACCATCTGGTATATATATTCACAGACATTTCTCTGATGGATATTGAACAAGTACATTTAAGTAAATTATGAATTAGGCCTCTTTCACACGGACGATCCGTTCAGGTCCACCTGTCAGTTTTTTAGGCGGACCTGAACGGACGCTCCATAGACCTCTATGGGGGGAAGGATGTCAGCGGTGACATGTCCGCTGACATCCGACACGCTCCGATCCGAAAAAGTATGACGGATCGGATTGGATGACGACAGACTCTACAGTCCGTCTTCATCCGATCCCCCATAGGGGAAAGCGGCGTTCTGACAGGTCCGTCCCTGCACAGTGCACAACCCAACTGAGTAAACTACAAATTTATTGGCATGAACACTATACAATGTGCGCTAGCATGAACGCCCCTACCCCGAATACTGGAACAGAATTACACTGCCTCTCGTAATGGAACGAGGGGTGGGGGGTGGAGTCCCAACAGGGAGCTGAGCCGACCCTCCCCAAACAAGCGCCCCCCTCACAAACAAGCCCTATGCCACCACACCAGGGGCCACCTGGACCCGGTCCCAAGGGTTGCAGTGCTCCAACCTAATGCCACAATGGGCATGCGAGGCACTGCCCCGTGATGGAGAAAGGGTGTGTAGCACCCTCTACCACTAGGTAGGTGCTAGTAATAGTATTTTTACTAAATAAAATGTCAGCACAGGTAAATTTAAGCAGGCCTATGCTGCAAGTTAGGCCTGTCTGTTTTGATCTGGGGGGCTGGGAGTGGTTAGTGTAGCAGTGGGTGTGACCATCTGTGCTCTAGTTCTGAGGTCCCTCCCCTGATTCCAGGGAGAATGTTCTGGAAGAGGGGTAGGGCCTGGAACTGGAGTGGCAGGCAGCTCATGTGGGAGCCCTGACCAATCCCCAACTGGTACTGGCAGGGGGCGGGCCTCCTATATAAGCTGAGGTAACATGCCACTGGGAGGAGTTGTCGGCCGGGTGAAGTGGAGAATGGAATACTCTGGGGGGGGGGGGGGTGCGCCGATCGCAGGAGGAGGCCCAGGGAGAACTGTGAGGGAACTTTGCCTTTACACGGTCATTGGCAATGTCCTTATCATGTACCACAGTGTAGGGCTGGATGTGCCAGGAAGTCTGTGAGGGAACTTCACTTCTACACAGTCAGTAGTGAAGTCCTTATCAATACACGGTCAATGATGAGGAGTCCTGGATCAGGGCAGAGACTGTGGGGAATTGTGTCAAATTGATGTGGCCAGAGGGCACAGGATTTGCTAGCTGGGAACAGTAGTCCACCGCTCAACATTTGCTTTTAAACTACTATGCCTCCGGGGAGAGGTACTGCAAGCCTCTGGCCTAGTAGCAGCGAGCAGACAGAGCCAGCTTGAGGAACTATTCAGAGTGGGTCCTTCTTGCTTACAGAAGAAGATGTGACAGACTTTATACTGACAAATACAGCATAAGTTTGTGCAGGAGGAGAGGGTTTCTGGGAACATCACCCTTACACGATCAAGAGTGATGTCCTTATCCTTACCCAGTAATGGGTGAGGAAATTCTGGAAGCAATAGTCTGTGGGAGTTAAGCAGAGGAGGAGCAATAGTCTGCATGGTGATGCAGGGAAAAAGACTAACTGTTAAACATGCACATCTTTTCTTCAGGCTCAAATTAAGTGCTAATCTACAAAAATCTTTAAAAAATAATGGCAAAGATAATCTGTTCTATGGGCATTACATATACCCCTTTCCCCCAACCAAGTTGTACCCCCCAATAAACAAAAAAACAAAACACAGCAAATTACTTTTCATTGTCTGTGCAAGTGATGTATGGAGTCTGGCAGCGGGGTGATATGGTGGATGTTTGTTACTAGTGGCAACTATATCGCTACAGGTGCAATGGCCCAGGTAAACCAAACAGCCTAGTCATACCACCATAGAACACCCCCACAGTCTAAGATCAGTCAGTGGCTATTGCGGGAGCCCAAATGTTTGAATACAGTAAGCTCTAAAATTTCCTCTGAAGTCCGGCTGATTAGCACTGGTAACAAGGATGAATGAATCATATGAATGACAGTCTCGACTGCTCGTGACTAAAGTGAGCTGCCCATAGCGGGATATGGTGGAAGAAACAGGAGATGTGCGGTGAGACATGAACGGCAACAGAATAACTCCTATGTATTGTATGGATCTCTGCACACAGAAATGGAAAGACTACCACACACACAGTGGGGACACATGTAAAATAGAGAGATTCCCTCAGTTGTCAGGTAATCTCAACCTTAGTACACCTGACACCACCACATGGGAGCCTGAAGTGTATGGCTATATAGCGACAGATTGGGATTACCCGACAACTTTAGGTTTAGGTGGGCCTTTTTTGGGGATTACGGGACTTTAGGGGGTTCATTCTAGTGCACATTGTATAGTGTTCATGCCAATAAATTTGTAGTTTAGTTGGGTTGAGTATAGTCTTTTCCCTTTTTGTTTTTTTTTTGGGTGCTAAGTTATATCTCTCTCTATATCGAAACCACAAATAAATGGTAAACGTGAGCTACTACCTTATGTAATGAATATAACTTACAAGGGCGGGTACATTTTTTTTGGGGGGCGACAAACAGTGCTCTGGCTCTAATCACGTGCTTCAAATAGAAACAAAAAAAAACCCAGATTGGAATCCATGCGTCCGGCGCCCTGCATGCAGATTATCAGCTTGGTGCTGCGGTGGTAACCCAACCTGAAGGTCTCCAATTCAGTGATGAGGTTCGGCAGCGAAATATTAACCACTTGCCTACAGTGCACTTTCACCCCCTTCCTGACCAGACCAATTTTCAGCTTTCAGCGCTCTCACACTTTGAATGACAATTACTCAGTCATGCAACACTGTACCCAAATGAAATTTGCGTCCTTTTTTTCACACAAATAGAGCTTTCTTTTGGTGGTATTTAATCACTAGTGGGTTTTTTTTTTTTTTTGTGCTATAAATTAAAAAAGACAGAAAATTTGGTGAAAAAAATGCCTTTTTCTTTGTTTCTGTCATAAAATTTTACAAATTAGTAATATTTCTTCATAAATTTTGGCCAAAATGTATATGGCTACATATCTTTGGTAAAAATAACCCTAATTAGTGTATATTATTTAGTTTTTGTGAAAGTTATAGAGTCTACAAGCTATGGTGCAAATCATTGAAAATTGATCACACCTGATCACACCTGATGTACTGAAGACCTCTCTCAGTTCTTGAGACACTAACAAGCCAGGAAAGTACAAATACCCACAAAATGACCCCATTTTGGAAAGCAGACACCCCAACGTATAATCTATGAGGCATTATGAGTCTTTTGAACTGTTAATTTTTTTCCAGAAGTTTTTGGAATATGTGGAAAAAAAAATGAAAACGCATTTTTTTTCACAAAGTTGTCCATTTTTAAGATATTTCCAACACATAGCATGTGCATAGCAAAAATGACACCCCAAAATACATTCTGCTACTCCTCCTGAGTATGGCGATACCACATGTGTGAGACTTTTACACAGCCTGGCCACTTACAGAGGCCCGCCAGTGAAGTAGCACCTTCAGGCGTTCTACAAGCATTATGAGTCTTTTGAACTGTTCATTTTTTTCCAGAAGTTTTTGGAATATGTGGAAAAAAAATGAAAACGCATTTTTTTTCCACAAAGTTGTCCATTTTTAAGATATTTCCAACACATAGCATGTGCATAGCAAAAATGACACCCCAAAATACATTCTGCTACTCCTCCTGAGTATGGCGATACCACATGTGTGAGACTTTTACACAGCCTGGCCACTTACAGAGGCCCGCCAGTGAAGTAGCACCTTCAGGCGTTCTACAAGCATAAATTACACATCTCATTTCTCAATCACCTATTACAGTTTTGAAGGCCCTGGAGCCCCAGGACAATGGAAACGCCCATAAAATGACCCCATTTTGGAAAGCTAACACCCCAACGTATAATCTATGAGGCATTGTGAGTCTTTTGAACTGTTCATTTTTTTCCAGAAGTTTTTGGAATATGTGGAAAAAAAATGAAAACGCATTTTTTTTTCCACAAAGTTGTCCATTTTTAAGATATTTCCAACACATAGCATGTACATAGCAAAAATGACACCCCAAAATACATTCTGCTACTCCTCCTGAGTATGGCGATACCACATGTGTGAGACTTTTACACAGCCTGGCCATATACAGAGGCCCACCATTGAAGTAGCACCTTCAGGCGTTCTACAAGCATAAATTGCACTTCTAATTTCCTGACAACCTATTATTTTTGAAGGCCCTTATATTTCTAACACATAGCATTTACATACCAAAAAATACACTCCAAAATAAATTCTATTGAGCAAAGGGTAAAAAAAAAGTATTACCTGTGGTTTTTGTAGTGTCCCCAGAGGAGGGATTTGGTCCAGGCAGCAGGCAGCAGGCAGCAGGCAGCAGGCAGCAGACAGCAGGCAGCAGACAGCAGGCAGCAGGCAGCAGGCAGGGATGTGCTTAGCAACAATAGTAATTATCCAGGCAGCAGGTAGGAATATTGTCTATAGTCAGCACCAGGATATCGTCGGCACAGCCAAAGCATTTGTCCATAGAAAATGTGTCCAGGTGTGGTCAGTTTATGCTGCAGGCAGGGAGATAGTGGCAGTAAGTCAGCAGCAGGCTGAGGGCCGCAATCAGGTAAGACCTGTGCACAGGGCCACAGGGGTAGAGGCTTCGACCCACCCAAATCTCTATGAAGCCTCCGGACTCCAGACCCTAATCCGGAAATTAAGAAACCCGGAGACAACAAAAATATTGTTTTCTCCATCCGGAAAAACATTTCTGGAGCCCCTCACATGTGAGACCCCTGTGTACTACAGTAGCAGGGCAACAGATCAGTCCAAGCGGTAGGCAAAAGCATAGTCCATAAAACAGGCCAGGGTCAGTTCACGTTCAAGCAGTCCAAGCGGTAGGCAGAAGCGTAGTTGATAAAACAGGCCAGGGTCAGTTCACATGTAAGCAGTCCAAGCAGTAGGCAGAAGCGTAGTTGATAAAACAGGCCAGGGTCATTTCACATGGAAGCAGTCCAAACGGTTGGCAGAGGCATAGTCAAAAAACAGGCCAGGGTCAGTTCACGTGGAAGGCAGTGGATATTTGAGGAAGCATGGGGAATGGTCAGCACAGATGTTGAAAATGGGGAAATGGTTAGGAATATGAGCTAATAATTTAGGGATGTGTGATATTGTCTGAAGCATACACCAATGCAAAGGCCGGGTTCGGAGGGACAGTCGACACAATGGTAGCTGGTATCTTTTCTAAATCCATTTTTGGTGCATACTCGACATCTTTTTTGGCGTCTTCGGCCTGCTTCAGTTGGTGGAATGTGGTCTGGGAAGTGGCGTTCGTGAAGTCGGCTAACGGCATCGGAGCGAAGGTTTTCTGGGGGGGGGGGGGGGGTCTTTGACCGTAGATGAGGGACCGGACAACATTTTCTATAAATTTTAGGAAGTGGGAAGGGCTTTCTGTGGACTTGGTGTGAACTATGTAGGCATTATAAATGGCCAAATGAATTAAATAGAGTGCTACCTTCTTGTACCAAAAACGGGACCTCCTTATTGCTAAATAGGGCTGAAGCATTTGGTCGTTGAAATCCACCCCCCCCCCCCCCCATGTACAGATTGTAATCGTGTACACATTTTGGCTTTACGATGGGACCTTGTCGTCTCTGAATTTCCACCGTAGTGTCATCATGGATGGTGGACATCATGAACACATTCCTGGTATCCTTCCACCTCAAAGCCAGCACTTCGTCGCATCGCAAGGTTGCTCTTTCTCCCCTTCGCAATTTCTTGTTTACTATGGATTGTGGGAAGCCCTTCCTATTCTTTCTGGAGGTTCCACAGGCCAGGGTTTCTGCGAGGTATAGGTGTCTGAAAAGGGGCAGGCTGGTGTAGAAGTTATCCAGGTATATGTGGTAACCTTTCCTCAGCAGTGGGTATGCCAGGTCCCATACAATTTTACCAGTTGTGCCCATGTAGGCCGGGCACTCAGGGGGCTGGAGCTGGGAATCTCTTCCTTCGTATATGCGGAACGCATACAGATATCCCGTGGCTCTCTCGCAAAGCTTATAAAACTTCACTCCGTATTTGGCCCTTTTGCTAGGAATGTATTGTCTTATTCCTAGCCGGCCTGAAAAGGGTACCAGGGACTCGTCTACACATATGTGCTTTTCGGGGACATAGAGTTCTGCAAATCGTTGGGAAAAGAAATCAATGAGTGGGCGAATTTTATATAATTTGTCATGATTTGGATGATTGCGGGGAGGGCACTGGCTGTTGTCCCTGAAATGGAAAAAACGCATTATCATCCTGTATCGGGACCGGGACATAACGAAAGAATAAATGGGCATGTGGTGGATGGGGTCGGTGGACCAATAGGCATGTCCTTCATTTTTTTTGGTAAGCCCCATGTTTATGGTGAGGCCCATAAACACTTTGAACTCCTCCAGAGTCAAGCTTCTCCACTCAAATGGACGGGCGTAAGATGATTGGGGGTTGTTGGCAATATACTGCTGGGCATATAAATTGGTCTGGTCCACGATGACTTGCAGAAAAGTGTCGGGCAAAAATAAATGAAAACAATCAATTGGGGAAAAATTTTGGGTATTGGCCTGCACACCTGGCTGTGCGGTGAAAGGGGGGATTCTTGCTGATCCTGAGTTGGAAGGCAGCCATGTTGGATTGGCAAGACCATCTGGGAGGTATGTAGCGGCCCTGGCTCTTGGGGGACGTGGCACTCCAGTGCTGGTAGTTGGGGGATTTGTTCCTGTGCTGGCATTTGGGCGTGATGATGCGGCAGTGCTGGTACTGGGGCTGGGCATTTCTTGTGGCCTTTCGCTGGCGGCAGCGCTGGTACTGGGCCTGGGAATTTGATCCTGGGATGTATTGCTGGTGGCTGCCTGGTTTCCAGAACGCCGTGCTCGTTTAGGAGGGATCCATTCTTCCTCCGATTCATTTGCCGATATACTACTTTCGATCGGTTCAAATGCTGAATTTGAACGATCGGAATTGGCATTTGAATCTGATGAGAACTCCCCGCTGCTCTCATCAGTCATGGCGAGGATCTGGAACGCCTCCTCACTTGAATATAATCTTTTGGACATTCTTTCTGATGGGCTGTGCGACTGGTGACAAATGACGGTCAGTGATGGGCGACAGGTGACAGGTGACGAATGGTGTCACTGGTGGGTGACGGTCAGTGATGGGCGACAGGTGACAGGTGACGAATGGTGTCACTGGTGGGTGACGGTCACTGGTGGGTGACGGTGACGGTCACTGGTGGGTGACGGGTGACGGTCACTGGTGGGTGACGGTGACGGTCACTGGTGGGTGACGTGTGACGGTCACTGATGGCAGTCTCTGATGGTGACTGATAGGTGACAGATGAGGGTCACGGATGGGTCACTGGCGATGGGTGACAGGTGAACCACTGACGGCAGTCTCTGACAGTGACAGGTGAGTGACAGGTGCACTTTTTGGGCACTGATAGGTGACAGATCTGGGTCACTGATGGCGGTCACTTATGACGGTCACAGATGGCGGTCACTTATGACGGTCACAGATGGCGGTCACTTATGACGGTCACTGGCGATGATCACTGATGGGTGACAGGTGCACTTTTGGACACTGATGGGTGACAGGTGCACTTTTGGACACTGATGGGTGACAGGTGCACTTTTGGACACTGATGTGGTGACTGTTGGGTGACAGCTGTAATTGGGGGGGGGGGGGGGGGGGGGGGGCGATGTGACAGGTTCTCTTTAGGTGTTTGGTGCAGTACAGTACAGAACAGACAAAGATCGGTAACTCACTGGTCCTGGCTGTTCTCTCCTCACACTGGTAACGGTGTGTGAGGAGAGAATAGCCGGTAACAGCTAGTAACCGGTCTTTGTTTACATTTAGTGGTCGGCTGTGAATGGATCACAGCCGATCACGTGGTAAACAGCCGACAGGCATTGGCTGTTTACCCTTGTCGGTGACGAGCAGTGTTCCTGGGAACACGCCGCCACCGACATGACCGCGCTGCGCGCTCCCGATCGCGCGCATGCGCGGTCTAAAGCCGGGACTTCACAATGTGATCAGCCGTGACGTAATCGCGGCTGATCACATGGTGAACAGCCATGCCCAATGGCTGTTCACCCCTGTCGGTGACGCGGTGACGTGTCTCCGGGACACGCCGACACCGACAGAGCACGGCTGCGCGCCCGCGATCGCGCGCGCGCCCGTGTTTTCTTAGAGACGTCATATGACGGCGTCCCGCCAGGAGAGCCGCACCGCCCCACCGTCAATAGACAGTGGGCGGTCGGCAACTGGTTAATGTGGTTCTACTGCACCTGGTGTGAATAAACCCTTAATGGACCTGAATTTTTGCAGGGGGACACATTCATGCTGAAACAAAACCAGGGTTGGAAGCACACAGTTGTCTTTGTATCTACAGCATTAATTGAGCTTCACTGAAAACACCTGATCTCAGCCATTTAGAAGGCTAACCACATACTTTTGGCCTTTTAGTGTTGGTGTGGTGTTCAGGTGTTCACAAATCTTTGGCTATATAGTATATAATCAAACTATCAAAGTTTTAGAACTTGGTGGAGAAGGAGAGACGCTTCCCCTAAGCATGCCATAGCTAAGAAGTACTGATTACGCAGCAAAAAACTCTACTTCTATTAACTATATGAGCTTTGATGACACAATAGTGGGAACAGAGACAGACATGACATAGCTCATAAAGCAAAATGGACAGACAAGAGATCAGCTGGTTTTCTTATTTGGAGATCTCTCTGTCTCTAAAACCAAGACAAAACTAACAGGTTATAATTAAATATCTAAACAAATCTACCATTAATGTGACCATTAGGGATGAGCCAAACACCCCCTGGTTCAGTTCGCAGCAGAACATGCAAAAAATGTGTTCGAACACGCAAACACCGTTAAAGTCTATGGGACATGAACGTGAAAAATCAAAAGTTCTAATTTTAAAGGCTTATATGCAAGTTATTGCCATAAAAAGTTTTTGTGGACCCGGGTCCTGCCCCAGGGGACATGTATCAATGCAAAAAAAAAGTTTTAAAAACAGTTGTTTTTTCAGGAGAACTGATTTTAATAATGCTTACAGTGAAACAATAAAAATGAAATATTCCTTTAAATATCTTGCCTGGGGGGTGTCCTTAGTATGCCTGTAAATTAGCGCAATTTTCCCATGTTTAGAACAATACCACATCAAAATTACATTTCTAAAGGAAAAAAATTTCATTTAAAACTACTCGCGGTTGTAATGTATTGTCAGGTCCCGGCAATATAGATGAAAATCATTGAAAAAAATGGCATGGGTTCCCCCCCAGTCCATTACCAGGCCCTTTGGGTCTGGTATGAATATTAAGGGGAACCCTGCACCAAAAAAAATTGCCTGGGGGTCCAGCAGGCCCCCAGGCACTATATACTCTGAACAGCAGTATATATACTATACGGCCTGCCCTATATACTCTGCAGAAAATTGGGCCTTAGGTGATAGTGGTACCAGAACACTGTAAGCTCTCACAGTTACTCTTGGTGAGCGCAGGAACGGGCCCTGCTGTGAAATATTATATCAAGAATTGTAATTACATGCCACTGTTAAACAGGGGCAGAAAAATTGGGCCTTGGGTGGTGGTGGTGCCACAACACTGTAAGCCCTCACAGTTACTCTTGTTGGGCGCAGGAACGGGCCTTGCTGTGAAATATTATATCAAGAATTGTAATTACATGCCCATGTTATAAAGGTGCAGAAAAATTGGGCCTTGAATGGTGGTGCCACAACACTGTAATCCCTCACAGATACTCTTGTTGGGTGCAGGAACAGGCCCTGCGTTAAAATATTATATCAAAAATTGTAATTACATGCCCCTGTTAAACAGTGGCAAAAAAATTGGGCATCGGGTGGTGGTGGTGGTGCCACAACACTAACAACTCACAGACACTCTTGTTGGGCTTGGAACAGGCCCTGCTGTGAAATATTATGCTGTTAAACAGGGGCAGAAAAATTGGGTGCAAACAAGGCCAAGGATAAATCCAAGGGAACAACAAAGCTTAACTTACCACCAGCCCACAGACAACCAAAAAACCTGTCTAACAGTATGCATTAAAAGCAGGGGTTTAGTCTGCACACATTTGCAAATGCATGCGTAAGCCACAGAGTCTCGTCAAGGCACCCTGGTATCTGTGGTACCTAACACTAATGTATAAGTGTCCCCACAGTGGAGACACATGCATTCTGATGGATAGGTGAGAGCAGGTGGACTGAAGGGGAGCCACCCCTTCTTAAAGGTACAGGGGCACACTGAACACCCAACATATAGCACAATGGCTGCAAAGGTGTCAGTGCGTTGCCTGATCATCTAGTAGGTCTGTGAAATAGCTCTCCAACAAAGAGCCACAGAAGGCAGGATATAGTGTAATACCGTTTTATTGCTTAAAAAGAGCACTTACATCCAGCGGGAAATCCCAAACAATCCTCTTAGGGGGAAGCAGAAACTGGTCCGACACTGGTATAAAACTTGCAATGTGCGTAGTGCATCTCAGCTGTGCAAGCAATAGTGTAGGGCTCCTATGATTGTAAGCATCAGGCCTCACCTCTATGCATTTCACGCTAGAGCGCGCTTTCTATGGCTCTTTGTTGGAGAGCACAGACCTACTTGATGCAAGTTTATATTTGCAGTTGAGAGATGTTATAAGGTGAAGTCATCTACATTTGTATACCTGCAAAGTGGATTGGGATCCAGCTTCCTCCATATATGATTCCTTGATTAGAATGGGATGCATAAAGGAGCTACAGCATTGAACCAAGGAGTCCTTCCCATTAGTCATGCTTTGAGGTCACTGTGTGGTCGAGGCGATCTGGTGAGCGCATTTTGTTTTCACTTTACGTGAAGCACTTTAAGCAAGTTTACTGAAGGACGTGTGCATTTTATTTTTCACGGTGTTGGAGTATACACAAAAAGATTTGTTCACATATAATTATTATGGACATTTCTGATGGTTTATTTTAATGTGCACTTTACTAATCAGATACACAGTGTATATTATTAATTTGATTTTATATTGCTTCCTTTGTGCCCTTTATATATAAATTTTTGCAGGTATTATTCTACACAATTTTTTTATTGTGCATTAAAAAAGAAAACAAATTAATTTAGACATGCTATCTGCCAATAGAAATTAACCAAAAAGTGCATTCTATGCATCCAAAAATATAGAAAATATACCAAATCAAATCATTATTCAACCAAAAAATAAAATAAAAGCCTCATGCATGTGTCCTGCTTCTTAATATAGGGGTCAACAATGCCAGGAGTTGGTGAAAGCAGGGGTCCGTCACCTGGAGATAATTCCCGAAATCATCCGGATTATTCTCCTGCTCCCGCAGCAAAGGCATATGACATAATTGGTCACAATTGATAAAGAAACCAATTTTTGGTCCAAGAAATCCTCCTTCTGTTCCTGGACTGGACTTGAGTCAAAGCAATAACTCCAAGGCCAATAATAAATAACACGTTATGTCCTACAATTCTGCAACATGTCTGGTTGACGAACGGCCGTTCAGAAATGAACTGAAAAGCACGAAATGAAAAGCGTGAACTAAAAAGCGTGAATCAACGCTCACCAAACTTCTACTAACACGAAATTAGCAGAAGGAGCCCAAAGGGTGGCGCTAAAGAGCTGAAAAACCACGTAGTACGTCACTACGTTCACGTTTGTTGGCCGACAATTCCTTGCCGTTTGTATGCAAGACAAAATCCAGGGACGTGCCTTCGGAAAAAAGTCTGAGGTTTTGTCTACGGAAAATGCAATCGTGTGTACGAGGCTTTAGAATCTTGTGCTTCCATGCCCCATCAGTTTCAGAATATCAGTGCAGTTATTGAATTATACAGTTCATCTTATCTGCCAATGTCAGACACAAGTCTGCATGTCTAAGATAAGATATCTTAGTTCTGTTGTTTTTATAACATTAACCATATGAGTATAGCTGGTTTATGTTAAAGTGACACTAAACTCTGGTTTAAAAAAAACATTCTATTCAAGTATGTATTCCTAACTCAAAAGCACCTCTTAGCCCCCTCCAAATTCCTTTTTTAATTGCTGCTGTTATCCGACTTCCAAACAAAACAAGACCCCCCCCCCCCCCCCCAGTTCAGTCGGTTAAATAGGGGTATTAATATACCCCTATATGCAATGTGCTCACGTTATAAATACAATCAGTGACAAGCAGTAGAGAAAGCTATGCTCTCTTCTTACAAAGGTATTATTATTATTATTATTATTATACAGGATTTATATAGCGCCAACAGTTTGCGCAGCACTTAACAAAATAAAGGTAGACATTACAATTACATTACAATTTGGTACAAGAGGAATCAGAGGGCCCTGCTCGTTAGAGCTTACAATCTAAAAAGGGAGGGTCAAGAGGTAATAGCTGTGGGGGATGAGCTGATGGAGGAAGTAAAACAGTGTATTAGTTAAAAGCAGGATAGGCTTGTTTAACCACTTCAGCCCCGGACCAATTGGCAGCCAAAGGACCAGGCCCCTTTTTGCAATTCGGCACTGCGTCGCTTTAACTAACAATTGCGCGGTCATGCGACGTGGCTCCAAAAAAAAATTGGCGTATTTTTTTCCCACAAATAGAGCTTTCTTTTGGTGGTATTTGATCGCCCCTGCGGTTTTTATTTTTTGCGCTATAAACAAAAATAGAGCGACAATTTTGAAAAAAATGCAATATTTTTTACTTTTTGCTATAATAAATATCCCCAAAAAATATATAAAAAAAAAACATTTTTTTTCCTCAGTTTAGGCCGATACGTATTCTTCTACATATTTTTGGTAAAAAAAATCGCAATTAGCGATTATTGATTAGTTTGCGCAAAAGTTATAGCGTTTACAAAATAGGGGATAGTTTTATAGCATTTTTATTAATATTTTTTTTTTTATTAGTAATGGCGGTGATCAGCGATTTTTATTGTGACTGCGACATTTTGGCGGACACATCGGACATTTTTGACACATTTTTGGGACATTTGTCATTTATACAGCAATCACTGCTATTTAAATAGCACTGATTCCTATGTAAATGACAGTTGTAGTTAGGGGGTTAACCACTAGGGGGCGGGGAGGAGTCAGTGTGACGTGTTGTGTTTTTTTTTTACAGTAGGGGGGCGTGGCTGTACGTCTGACATCATTGATCGGCGTTCCCGATGACAGGGAACCGCCGATCACTGACAGTCAGTGTAGGAAGCGCGGGGAGAGGTTTGTTTACATAGACCTCTCCCCGTTCTTATTATTATACAGGATTTATATAGCGCCAACAGTTTGCACAGCACTTTACAATGTAGGGAGACACTACACCAACAGTACAATTCAAAACAATAAAGTGGGTTAGAGGAGCCCTGCTTCTGCGAGCTTACAATCTAAGAGGGAGGGTCTGGTGAAACAAAAGGTAGGGACTGTGAGGGATGAACTGATGAGGGCAGTAGAATATTCAGTTGTTAGCTGGAGGCAGGATAGGCCTCCCTGAAGAGATGAGTTTTCAGGGATCGCCTAAAAGTGGACAGAGTAGGAGATAACCGGACAGATTGGGGTAGTGAGTTCCAGAGGATGGGAGAGGCTCTGGAGAAGTCCTGGAGACAAGCATAGGAGGAGACAAGGGAGCTAGAGAGCAGAAGGTCTTTGGAGGAGCGGAGAGGATGGTTTGGGTGATATTTGGAAATAAGATTGGTGATGTAGCTCAGGCCAGAATTGTAAATGGCTTTGTATGTTATTGTTAGTGTTTTGAATTTTATTCATTGGGCAATGGGAAGCCAGTGGAGGGATTGGCAGAGAGGAGTGGCGGACACTGAACGGTTGGTAAGGTGGATGAGACTGGCAGCGGCATTCATGATAGACTGAAGAGGGGATAGCTTGTGGAGAGGTAGGCCAAGGTAGGCCAATGAGGAGGGAGTTACAATAGTCAAGGCGAGAGATAACGAGGGAGTGAATAAGTTGCTTAGTGGTGTCAACAGTTAGAAAGGGGCGTATTTTGGAGATGTTTTCGAAGGTGAAGTCTGCACGATTTGGACAGTGATTGGACTTGGGTCTGAAAGGACAGGTCAGGGTCTAGGATTGCACCTAGTACCTTGGCATGAGGGGAGCTACTGATGGTTGTATTATTGATCTTGATGGAGAAATCGGGGGAGGGGGCATGGGCTGGAGGAAAAATTAGGAGCTCAGTTTTAGAAAGATTGAGTTTGAGGAAGTGGTGTGACATCCATGCTGATATGTCAGTTACTAAGTTAGTAAAGCGAGAGGAGACTGAAGGAGTGAGGTGAGGAGTAGAGAGATAGATTTGTGTGTCGTCAGCATAGAGATGGTACTGGAAGCCATGGGAGTTTAATAACAGACCAAGGGGGGAGGTGTAAATGGAGAAGAGAAGGGGTCAGAGGACAGAACCTTGAGGTACCCCTACAGAAAGAGGAAGTGGAGAGGAGGAAACAGAGTTATAGGTCACACTGAATGAGCGCTGTCATAGTTAGGAGGAGAGCCAGGAGAGAGCAGAGTCTTAATGGCCAAGAGGGTGGAGTTTTTTGAAGAGGAGGAGATGGTCAAAAGTATCAAAGGTTGCAGACAGGTCGAGTAGTATGAGTATGGAGTAGTGCCTATTGGTTTTAGCAGTTAGTAGGTCATTAGTGAGTTTCAGTAGGGCAGTTTCAGTGGAGTGTAGCAAGCGGAAGCCAGACTGTAAGGGGCCAAGAAGGTTGTTGTCAGTGAGGTAGGAGCTAAGACGTTTGTAGACTGAGCGTTCTAAAAGTTTTGACTGGCACCTTCCCCTCCCCTCTAAAACATGCCCTGATCACCCCCATACTTAAAAAGCCCTCACTGGATCCCACCAGCCTGAACAAATTAAGACCCATCTCTTTGCTCCTATTTGCATCAAAACTTTTAGAATGCTTAGTCTACAACCGTTTTAGCTCCTACCTCACTGAAAACAACCTTCTTGACCCCTTACAGTCTGACTTTCGCTTGCTACACTCTACTGAAACAACCCTACTAAAACTCCCCTCAGGCTCTAATCACGTGCTTCAAAAAAAAAAAAAACTCCCATTGAAATTCATGCATCCGGCACCCCTAATGGATGGGGTGCCAGACACACTGGGGCTGCACTATTGTATTCTGACACTAGGACTCCTCTGCTGTCCGAATACACTGCTCAGTGTCTGCAGCCAATTATTTGCATTGCTGATCAAATGAAAATTTACCAACAGTCCTGTTTGAGAGAAGTTGATTAGATTGCCTCCTCTCAAACAGGAATGGTCAGAGATGGATCGAAATGTGGCCAGTCCCTGCTGAACCAGCTCAATTTCTATCCATCCATGGCCAGTTTAAGAAACCATTTCATGAATAATAAATTACAGGGCCATTTAAGTGGAACTTACTCTCTCAATCTCTCAATCAACATTCGCTATTTGTAATCCTTATGTGGCTAGCATTAGTAAATAGATAGGAAAGTATATCATATTTACGTGTTTTAAACTTTTTTTTTTACATTTCTTCAGTTACCTCTCGGTTTCCAGGCCTAGGCCTAGGCAAATGATGTAATACATCCAATGAGTCTTCAGGAGGGGAGGATGGGCTTTTTCAGCTAAGCTAAGGACAGAAGGATTCCAGGTGAATGCTACATGAATCATCTGCCCTAACTCAAGATGGACACAACCATAAATAATGCTAGGGGGGAGGTAATTCTTGAAGTGATGGAGCATGGATACATGGGTGAGTTTGCTTTAAATACTTAACTTGAATTAACCACGTGATCTCCAGAAGATTTACCCCCCCCCCCCCCCTGACCAGGCCATTTTTTGCAATACGGCATCACTTAAACTGACAATCGTGCAGTTGTGCAACGCTGTATCCAAACAAACTTTATGTCATTTTTTCCCACAAATAGAGCTTTCTTTTGGTGGTATTTGATCCCCGCTGAAGTTTTAGGACTGCGATATTGAGGCAGACACTTTTTGAGGACCAGTCACACCAATACAGTGATCAGTGCTCAAAACATGCACTGTCACTGAACTAATGACACTGGCTGGGAAGGGGTTAAACATCAGGGGCGATCAAAGGGTTAAATGTGTGCCTAGCTGGTGTTTTCTAACAGTGTGGGAGGTGCTTTTACTAGGGGAAGGCATTGTTCCATGTTCCAGATTTGCAGGAACAAAGGATCAATGCCTTACCTACTGACATTATACAAAAGAAGTGCAGCACAAAATTAGGGCTCATTAAAACATTTCATATATAATAAAAAGTCCATATAAATCCAAATAAAAGCAAAAGAAGACTAACAGCAAGCAAATAGTCCCAGTAAAAAATGTCAATGCAAGGGTGACTTTCCCTCCACATCCAGCACACTCGCTTCACTTACCTCTAGGAGTGGATCACTGAGCTAACAGACGGTCAACAACGCATGTCCCATATGGTTATAACCTCCAAACAGGATCCAGATACACCGTTCGATATCCCAGGGGTATAATATTAAGAGAGAAGCATAATCTAAGTGCACACTGATGATTTCCTTTTAAAACAGCTTTATTTAACCACTTGCTTACTGGACACTTAAACCCCCCTATTATCCAGACCAATTTTCAGCTTTCAGCACTGATGCACTTTGAATGACAATTGCGCGGTCATATAACACTGTACCCAAATAAAATTTTTATAATTTTTTTCCCACAAATAGAGCTTTCTTTTGGTGGTATTTGATCAGATCTGCAGTTTTTATTTTGTTATAAAATTTTAAAACAGGTAATTTTTGTCTGTCATTGATGTACGCTGATGAGGCGGCAGTGATGGGCACTAATGGGTGGCAGTGATGGGCACTGATCGGTTACACTGATAGGCAGCACTGCTAGGTGGCACTTATTGGCACCACTGGTGGGCATTCATAGGTGGCACTTGTGGGCTTGGATAGGTGGCACTTGTGGGCACTGTCAGGTGGCAATGGCAGGTGGCATAGATGAGGCATAATTGCCTCTTCCTCTTCGGGGACCGATGTCCCTTGCAGATGAGCCGGTCATCTTCTTTTTTTTTTTTTTTTTCTCCACTGTCAGCGTGGGGAGAAAAAAAAACGATCACCACGCTTTTGTTTTGATCATGTGATCAGCTGTCATTGGCTGACAGCTGATCACATGGTAAGGGGCTGGGAACGGCTTTAAGTCGTGAGTGTGTATGGATTTTTGAAGAATAAGGGTATCGTTTAGTGTCACTTTAACTCTAGACCATAAGGAAATATTAATATCAAGAGAATTTATTTTCTGCAGCCCCCACCCACTGTGTGATTTAGATACACCTGTGGCTTTATTTGCCTTACATAAGACACATAAACCATGTGGTGACAGGTGGAGTCAGCCATTGCTCAGCAAATATGCTCCTGGCATTGTCTGTGAATAGCTTTTTATTTGTCCTGTGCACTCTCACTGCTGCATCTATAAAGCAAAGGTGAGATTAAAAACAAATAACCTGGGCTTGGGAGAAGCTTTACCAGTCTTGTAGCTTAACCTTAATTATCAAAACATACTAATAAAATAGGCTCAGCCCAGCCATCGCTGCATACACAACACTTCCTTGGCTATAAAAAGAAATTGTATGAGATACCGGGTCATTAATTCCTTTGAGTCACCTTTTTCTGTGACACAGCGGTCAGGTGCTCTAAATTCCCTGGGAATACTCGGCCTAGAGAATGGAAATTTCCTTCCTTTACTGTGTACAAACATATCAAGAAGTATAAACAAGTAATGGAAAGTTGTCCCAGACATAAGAGGATAGTCTTAAATATGGACATGTCCCGACCCTCAGGATGCATTCATACCTGAGCAAAGCAATTTTCAGGCATTTTAAATTGAGAATTTTTCCATGTGTATTCAAGCTTCAGGCGTTGTTTGTTTTAGCTATGAAAAGTACTAGGGGGAGACCAGTTCTTCCTCTGCCCGGCTGCATGCCCAGATAAGGGTCTGGATTTTAGATTTGGATTTTTTTTTTTTTATTTGGGCATGGGGTTCCCCTTAAAATCCCTACCAGACCTGAAGGGTCTGACATGGACTGGAGGGGGGCACCCCACGCCATTTTTTTTTCTTTATTTTTCTTAAATATCTGGTTGCCGGCAATTGCAACTGCGAGTCAATTTAAATGTGATTTGATTCTTTTTTTTCTATAGAGATGTAATTTTTGCTGCAGCATGTTCTATACATGCTACAGATTGGCTGCTTTTCAGGCAGACTAAGGGGACTCCCAGGTATTATATTTAAAGGAATTTTCATTTTTATTGTTGCAATTCAAGCATCAATAAAATCACTGCTCCTAAAAATTATAGTTTAAACCCCCCCCCCCCCCCCCCCCAGGTATTCTAGTCACAGCATGTACCTCCTGGAATACATCTGCCCTTAGGTCAGGTATGTAGGCAGAAGTGAGTGCTTAGCTGAGAAAGCCCATCCATCCCTCCTCCAGATGAAGGGCAAAAAAAACACCCATGAAGACTCCTGGAATGTATGAAATCATGTTGGCCTATGTCAGAAACCAGGAAGCAACTGAAGAAAAGAATAAGCAAATTTAATATACCTTTCTATCAATTTACTAATGATAGCAGCAAAAGGATTAAAAATAGTTAAAGAGGAGCTCCACCTGAAAAAAATTTTTTAAAAGTCAGCAGCTACAAATACTGCAGCTGCTGACTTTTAATAAATGGACACTTACCTGTTCCAGGTTCCAGCGATGTCGGCAAAAGATGACGAGCGATCGCTTGTCTCTTGGCTGCCCCCGCCGCCATCCTCTTTCAGGGAATCAGGAAGTGAAGCTTGCGGCTTCACTGCCCGGTTCCCTACTGCGCATGCGCGAGTCACTCTGCGCGTCGTTATTGGTCCCCGTTGTGTCCTGGGAACTGTGTTTCCCAAGACACAATGGGGCATCTTCGGATATGGGTGGGCTAGCTTCGGCTAGCTAGTCCTGGAAGTGGGTGCAGATACCTGTATTATACAGGTATCTGCACCCCCTCCCCCCTGAAAGGTGCCAATTGTGGCACCGGAGGGGGGGAGGAATCCGATAAGCGGAAGTTCCACTTTAGGGTGGAACTCTGCTTTAAAAGCTGCCATCTTTTCCTCTGTTTAATCTACAACTGCCATGATGCTGCACATGTGATCAGTTATGACACCAGCCATTGGATGGTTTGACAGTTTGGTTAAGAGCACAACCAATGGGAGTTTCTGGCACGGTTTATGGATGGGTTTACTACCGCTTTAATAATGATTAATTCTGCTAAAGTGTTGGATAGTAATTTTCTTTTACAATAATCTTTCTGACAGCCCCACCATCCTCAGTCCATCTAGAATTTCTGGAGTATGGAGAGAGGGGACACATTCCTTCCCCCATCCAAAATGCAGCACTCATCCTCCATTCACGCTACTTACACATATGCAGTGGAGTGAAGTATGATTGCTTTTGGCTGTTCTTGGCTCTGCTGGTAGCAGGCTCAACTGCTTTCCCCTGATTTCTGTTAAGTTCCAGAATTTAGTAGGTGGAAGAGGCAGACCCTCACTTGCATATTCATACTGCCTCAGCCAATCCCTGGCAGGAAGAAGGGCAGTTAGGGAGCTGAAGTGGGTATAAATAGGCTGGGGCCTGGAACAGCTGGGCCTTGTCTTGTGGGAAAAGACCCAGCCTGAGGGCTGTGGCCCTCTGGGGCTGATAGCTGCAGTATAGTAGAGTCCATCTGGATCCCAGCTCCAGCTAGAGCTAGGGGGCTTAAGTGCAGAGTTCATGAGAGCACTATGTACACATATGCACTTTTTTTGGCATGTTGTTGCACTTCCTGCATAGGGCAACACATTCATTTCAATGGGCTGGCCTAGGAGCGACAAACATTTCAAAAAAGCTCAGGAACCCTATTGCACACAAAAACAAGCATCTTGCTTGCTGTGTTAGGGGTGCATGGCACTGCAAGCACAACACGCATTTTTGTGAACACATTTACAAGCTTCTATAGTGTGAATGAAGCCTTAGGGCAGCCTAGGGTGAGCAGTAGGATGACAGCAGTGCTTTTGGCTGTTCTGGGTTCTGTTGGTAGCAGGCTCAACTGCTTTCTTCTGATTTCTGGTAAGTTTCAGAGTTAAATGTATGGAAGAGGCAGACCCTCAATTGTATATCTATACTGTCTCAGCCAATCCCTGGCAGGAAGAATGGCCAGTAGGGAGCTGAAGTGGGTATAAATAGGCTGGGGCCTGGAACAGCTGGGCCTTGTCTTGTGGGCTGTGGTAAAGTATTCAAGCAGTCAGAGCCCACAAACCCGGAAGTAAGACCGGGTGAAGATGGAAGCCCTGTCAACGGTGACAGCGTGCCGCTGGAGGGCTTAATTTCAAGGTAAGTTTATCAAAATGAGCTAGTATGAGCACATTATGACTTTACCTTGCAGGGAGAAGATTTATTTTTTTCAACTTTACTTCCGCTTTAAATTGAGTTTAATTGATCATATGATCAGAAGAGGTTCTTTACACTGCACAACCTGCCAAGGACTGCCCCCAAGTTCCCATACTCAGTGTTCACATCCTGCTTTCCAACTGGTGCAAGCATGGTAGATGTCATAAAGACTAGAAACGGTTTCTGTTTTTATCCCGGTATATTTGTATGGTCATTTATCTCTATGTTGTCCATTGGCACAGGCTCTAAATTACAAAAGCAGGCCTGGAGTATTAATGATGCAAACATTTTGCCAGCCCTGAGTAGTAAAGCATTCCTTTTGGTTAGCTGGTGTATTTATTATATTTAGAGAGCCACTGCGCCAAACGGTGATAAATGAATAAGGGACACCTACGTTTAGTGATTCTTTATGTTCATGTATCTATTCACTTCCAAATGTGTTTAGGTAATTTACTGAAATACTACAACACTGGGGTATGATTGAAAATGCTAAAATTCATATATATTTATATATATATATATATATATATATATATTACAAATACACTAATTTAGTACTAGTGCAGACTTCACCACCAGGTTTTACACTGGAGTGAGTGGCAGGGTAAGATGAATAATGGACAGATATTAAATATCTATTTATCACATTGTCTATCTAGTACTCCGTGCCTGGAGGTTAGATACATTAGAGCCAAGACTAATACTGTATTTGTCAAAGTTTTCTTTTTGTGACTTTTTTCCATATCAGTTTTCCAAGTGTTTCTTAAAGAAGAAATATTGAACAGTGTGGTATAAAATTCTCCTCTCACACAATGTCAAGAAACAAGATATGGATAATGTTTAACTTTATTGTACTAGTTTAACTGGGGAAATGGCACATACAGTTAAAGCGGAAGTAAACCCGCTGACATTTTTTTTATTTTATATACACCTGTAAGGGAAAAGGCATAATGAGCTAGTATGCACCGCATACTAGCTCATTATGAAATACTTACCTTAGAACGAGGCATCAGTAACTTACCTGGTCCACGCCGAGGTCGCTGACATGTTGCCTCGGCATGTCTTCCGGGTATCGCGACTCCAGCGCTGTGAGTGGCTGGAGCCGCGATGTCGTCACTCCCGCGCATGCGCACGGGAGACTTCATCCCGGCAGGGTTCGGATTCTGCCGGCCTTTCAGCCGAGAATCCCCCGTGCGCATGCGCCGCTGCAGTCAGCGGCGCATTGCACGGGGAATATCTCCTAATCCGTACAGGTTTAGGAGATATTTTTTTTTACCTACAGGTAAGCCTCATTATAGGCTTGCCTGTAGGTAAAAGTCAAAATTTAGACTTTACAACCACTTTAAAGTACATTTAAAGGCATTTTTTTTTTTATTTTTTAATAGAGTGGGGAAGTATTGATTTTCCTGCCAGATTTTTATTGCTGTCTGTGTCCCTAGTGTGGAAACTCACTCTATTTGCCCTTGTGGCATCAAGGGAAACAAAATTTAAGTTTTCACAGGTAAAATGAACTGAACAGGGCAAGGGTTTCAATGGAGAGATTAATGTTGTATCTCAGTCAGGAAGTAAAGGTAAAGAACAAGAATGGACAGGGTTTTAACATTTCCCTTCTTTTTGCATGTTAGCTGGGCTGCTTGAAACATGGAAATTGTCCCAAATTTTCCTTCTGTTAGAGCACCTTTCCTATAACATAAAAACCAACATTAACTCCTTCAGATCTGCGCTATAGCCGAATGACGGCTACAGCGCAGATCTACTTTGCCAGGAGGCCGTCAAAAGACATCCTCCCCTTTGCACGCTCTGCGCACGCTGTGATCACCGAATCCCGGCCCATTACCACGTGATCAGCTGTCAGCCAATGACAGCTGATCACGTGATGTAAACAGAAGAGCGGTAATCATTTTTTTTTTTCCTCACGAGAAAAAAAAAAGCTGATCACCGGCTTCAGTGCAAGGGACATCAGTCCCGAAAAGGAAGCGGCGAAGCCACCTCATCTGTGCCCACAAATACTGCCTTCCAGTGCCACCTGCCAATGCCCACACAGTGCCACGAATCAGTGCCCACCAGTGCATAAGTGCCAGCAATCAGTGCCACCTATCAATGCCCATAAGTGCCACCTATCAATGCCCACCAGTGGAGCCAATTGCTGCCTATCAGTGTCACCTACCAGTGACAATCAGTGCCCATCACTGTCACCCATCAGTGCCCATCACTGTCGCCTATCAGTGTCCATCAGTGCCACCTATCAGTGCCACCTATTAGTGCCCTTCAGTGCCACCTATCAATGCCCTTCAGTGCCGCCCATCAGTGCCACCTCTCAGTGCCCACCAATGGCACCTATCAGTGCCCACCAGTGCCACCTCATCAGTGCCCACCAATGCCACCTCATCAGTGCCCACCAGTGTCGCCTATTAGTGCCCATCAGTGCCGCCTATTAGGGCCCATCAGTGCCCATCAGTGCCGCCTTATCAGTGCCCGTCAGTGCAGCCTCATCAGCGTACATCAATGAAGGAGAAAAATTACCTGTTTGCAAAATTTATAAACAAAATATAAAACGGTTTTGTATTTTTTTTTTTTTATGTTTTAACAAATAATAAAAAACCCAGAGTTGATCAAATACCACCAAAAGAAAGCTCTATTTGTGGGGAAAAAATGTGGGTACAGTGTTGTATGACTGCGCAATTGTCGTTCAAAGAGTGACAGCGCTAAAAGCTGAAAATTGGTCTGGGGGGTTTAGGTGCCCAGTAAGCAAGTGGTTAAAATGCATTACATTACTCTTGGTACTACTAAGTTTATAGTACCCAACTAATGACTGTAATAGGTACAATCAGATGTGTTTCTTGTGTCAATAGATGTGTCTGCAAATTTCTGCCACTTGATCAGAGAACAAAGTTCAGCTCATACTAAGAATATTGTTTAGCTGAGGCTTCACACAGTGCACTTGGCAAAACAGAAAATGATGCTTTGCAGAGGCCAAATGAAGCCAGTACTGTTGAACGTCAACCTATTACAGGAAGCATTCCACAGAGGCTTCATATCTGTTTATATTAACAACAGATTTTTAATACGGAACATCGGCACGCAGAATTAAAATACTTAGAAGGATGTCATAAACTCATAACAACATGTAAAAACCAATCCATATTTATGGTAGTACCAAGAATGATTGCATTTAGCGTGAAGAAATCATAGGCCAGGGTATATTACTTATAAGACCATTTAGTGTCAAACCTTTTGACCTTCTTGGGCCACAAATTGAATACACTAACAATAAGGATGGCTGATGAGCAGAAAATGTTGAACAGATCACAAGTTAACTGATCACTGATATAGATAATGTACCTATCGGAGTAATAAAACATAATTCTTTTTGTAATTTCTTTTATTATAAAGGTAAAAGAGGACAACATAAAACTAGTGCGATACTTGACAGTTTTTGATAAACTAACTCAACAATATCAGGTTAAATGGATGTAGGAGCAATTCTTAACCACTTTCAGACCGGACCAATTGGCAGCCAAAGGACCAGGCCCCTTTTTGCGATTCGGCACTGCGTCGCTTTAACTGACAATTGCGCGGTCGTGCGACGTGGCTCCCAAACAAAATTGACGTCCTTTTTTTCCCACAAATAGAGCTTTCTTTTGGTGGTATTTGATCGCCCCTGCGGTTTTTATTTTTTGCGCTATAAACAAAAATAGAGCGACAATTTTGAAAAAAATGCATTATTTTTTATTTTTTGCTATAATAAATATCCCCCAAAAATATATAAAAAAACATTTTTTTTTCCTCAGTTTAGGCCGATACGTATTCTTCTACATATTTTTGGTAAAAAAAATCGCAATAGGCGATTATTGATCGGTTTGCGCAGAAGTTATAGCGTTTACAAGATAGGGGATAGTTTTATAGCATTTTTCTTAATAATTTTTTTTTTTTTATTAATGGCGGAGATCTGCGATTTTTTTTGTGACTGCGACATTATGGCGGACACATCGGACATTTTTGACACATTTTTGGGACCATTGTCATTTTTACAGCAATTAATGCATTTAAATGCATTGATTTCTGTATAAATGACACTGACAGTTTAGGGGTTAACCACAAGGTGGCAGTGTAGGGGTTAAGTATGCCTAGGGGTGTTTTTTTTACTGTGGGGGGGCGTGGCTGTCAGCTAGTGAATGCTGATCTCTGCTCCAATCACAGGGAGCAGAGATCGGCGTCACTAGTTGCTAGGCAGAACGGGGAGATGCTGTTTATCTCGGCATCTCCCCGTTCAGCCGCTCCGTGAGACGATCGCGGGAGTCCCCGCGGCGATCGAGTCCGCAGGGACCGCGGCCGGACTCACGGGGGTCCCGACCGGCGCGGGAGCGCGCCGCTCCCGGCGCGCTCCCGATGGCACGGACAGGCTAAAGGAGGGACGTATATATACGCCCTCCTGCCTGTACGTGCCATTCTGTCGACGTATATCGTCGTGCGCCGGTCGGCAAGTGGTTAAAGCAGAGGTTGGTACGCCAATTTTTTTTTTCTTTTTTAAGTCAGCAGCTACAAATACTGCAGCTGCTGACTTTTAAAATTAGGACACTTACCTGTCCAGGGCACCCGCGATGTTGGCACCCGAGGCCGAACCATCCCTCCGTCCTCGGATGCTGCCGCCGCCATCTTCAGAAATGGAATCAGGAAGTGAAGCCTTGCGGCCTCACTTCCCGGTTCCCTACTGCGCATGCGCGAGTCGCACGGCGCAATCCGAATGGTCCCTGCTGTCTCTGGGACCCGTGTGTCTCCCAGCAGACAGCGGGGGGGGGGGGGGGAAAGGCCTAGGTCACTGCAGTGATTTATGCCTGGAAGTGGGTGCAAATACCTGTATTAGGGTTCCGAAAAGCGGAACTTATATTTTTGTGTGGACCTCCACTTTAATGAATTCTGAAGGTGTTTATCAGATGGAGCATACACACGGTCGGAATTTAAGCAAAAAGCTCACATCGGACTTTTGCTGGCGCAATTTCTGATTGTGTGTACGGGGCATTAGTAAAACTGTACATATCGTCACAACTGCTTAGTGTATCTAGGTGGATTATACCTTGGTTTTTTTTCAGGACAAATTGGGCTTTCTTTTGGTGGTAAATAGTAACGGATATTTCCTTTTTTTATTATCAAAGGAAAACTGGCAAAAAAAATAAAAAAAATAAAGAAAATGATTTTATAATTTACCACCAAAGAACAACCCAAAATAAATTCTCTTGCTCCTGACAATTGCAGCAATACCACATATGTGTATGTTAGTTGTTGTTTGTACCCGTAGTACAGCCCGGAAACAATAGTGCGCATTTTGCATTTTTTATTATCCTACCTAAAACACACTAAAGCCCCATACACACGGTCGGACTTTTTCATGGATTCTGTCCGATCGGACAATGTTGTTGAAAAATCAGACCGTGTGTATGCACCATCGGACAGTGTACGTCGGATTGTCCGACGGACAAAGTCTTATCTCCTGCTGGAAAGATTTGCCGACAACACGGTCCGATCACACCAAATCCGATCGTGTGTACGGTTGTCCGACCGGACAAAATGCTACGCATGCTCAGATCACATTACAAGACCAAAGCTATTGGCTACTAGCCTCTACGTAGTCCCGTCGTAGGCAACAAACGTCACCACGTTCAGAATGATCGGATTTTCCGACAACTTTGTCCGACCGTGTGTACGCAAAACCAACATCAGACAAAGTGTGACGGACATGGTCCGACGGACCTGGTCCTCGGATAATCCGCGCGTGTGTATGGGGCTTAACACTGACTGACACAGATACCAATTTTAAAAAAAAATCAATTCTACCAAAAAATATGCTGACCCTGACCTTTGACCTCGACCTTGACCCTAACACTTACACTGGCAAGCATTGATCTTGTTATTTATTTAATACACACTTTGATTTGTTTACATTTACTCTCCTACAAGAAGAGAAAGATACATTGGGGGTTATTTATGAAAGGCAAATCCACTTTGCACTACAAGTGCAGTCACTGTAAATCTGAGGGGTAGATCTGAAATGAGGGGAAGCTCTGCTGATTTTATCATCCAATAATGTACAAGCTAAAATGCTGTTTTTTATTTTCCTTGCATGTCCCCCTCGGATCTACAGTGACTTTACTTCCAAGGGCACTTTTAGTGCACTTTCATGTGCACTTGTAGTGCAAAGTGGATTTGCCTTTAGTAAATAACCCCCTATGTATATTAGGGCCTCATGCACACTGGACGTTTTTGGATATTTTTACAGCTGCTGTTTTTGGCTTCAGACATTTTTTTCTACAGTCAATAAACTCTCCAGCATGTTGTCCTATGTGTCCATGCAATCATAGGTTGTTATCAACTGTTTTAGGCTGGGGCATTTTTTGGCCGTAAAAACCACAAAACTAGCTGGTTCTGAGAGGAGTTTTTCGTCAAAAAAAAAAAAAAGTCGAAAAACGCAGATAAACGCTCCAAAACGCATCTCCACAGTGTTTTTTAACGTTTTTTGATCCCATTGAAAAAAAAAAGAAAAAAAAAAAGCTTAAAAACACTAATGCTTAAAAAAAATGTAAAAACGCTATTGCAAAAACACAAAAAAAGTTGATAAACACTGCAAAGCTACTGGCGTTTTCATAACGTTATTATAACGTCCAGTATGCATGAGGCCTTTTCTTCATTTAGAAAAGGGAGGAAACACAGGGGTGGGCTCACAGTGACTAATCACTGTGATAGCCAATCAGAGGCTATTACAGCGATCAGGTGACCTGGAACCAACAGTCTCAGGTCCCGATTGTCAGTCCGAGACCTGGGGCTCTTGGTAACCAACAGTCTCAGGTCCCGATTGTCAGTCCGAGACCTGGGGCTCTTGGTAAGCAGGCGTGCAGGAGTGCAGGCGTGCTCCCAGCACAAAGGGAGATATGTATATATGTGGCCCCACATAAAAAAATCCCACTTCCGTGAGGCCGCATATACAGTACGTATGTGTGCGGTCAGCGGGAAGGGGTTAAGTAGTTTGAGCCCCATTCATAGCTGTCTTGGGCTGCATGTGGCCTGTGGGCCGCAAGTTGGACACCCCTGGTTTAGGATAAGGTGACGTAAAGCGGATCTTCACACAATTTTTCAACTTTAGCTCAGTAGTTTTTAAATAGAGCATAGAGTGCTCAATGGACCGGTCTGTTTTCGCTGCATAATTTCTCTGCAGCTGTGGGCAGGGATTTTGCGGGTATTATCGTAGATTCCTGTCCTCGCTGCACTGTCTCCTGGGATCTCGTGTCATTGCTCCCAGGAGTCAGTGCGGAGGGCCGCCCTGAAATCTCACGGGATTTGAACAGACGCCACCCGTTGTGATGGCAACCAAGATGTTTACGGCGCTCCGCGCCGTTACGACTGAACATGCGCTGGAACCAGCAAGGAATGCTGGTACATCTACAATACTGGAACCAGGAAGTGTTTGCTTGTGGGCTTCAAATGTCCACAAGCAAGATGAAAACGGCAGTAAACATTTTATATAAGTTACGATTTGAAAAAAAACAGACATCTAGGAAGCAAAAGAACGCAAAAAGTGAGTGTGACATTTGAAAGATGGGAATTTTTAAGTGTAAAAAAAAAAAATGCGAGTGTACATCTGCTTTAAGAAAGGGAGACAGCTCTTTACACGTTGGTGCTTGTTAGATTTTGTGTCAACTCATACTGATCCACACATTGTACACAATCAGAGGAGGCCTTGGGTTGGAGTGCTTTGGCTTCCTGAGCAAGTACAAATATTTTATGTTGGACTTGTGGCCCTAAGTGAAACCTTTAAAGACTTTACCATTCAGAGCAGTGTAGGACCCCCAGTCAGTGACACATGATGAGCATTATATAGATAGTTGCTTCCTGTTCAGACCTGAAAGCACAGATCCTGGCAAAAAAGAAGCCTTCCAGTTAACATGCTGTGCAGTTCCTAGATGTCATGTGATTGAATGTTGAGAGTCACAAAGGCAGTTGCTGCTGGAAGATGTGGTAAGGTGTCACAATAAACCAAAATACTAAATGTTCTAAAGGGAATACCCACCCTCACCAATCACCATTGGTACACTTTCTTCAGCATAGAGAAATCTGTCTCTGTCCTCAAAGGGCTAGTTGGCTGTGTATGCTAGGCAATGTTCAGGTCACCCTAGGGTTGCCACCTCATCCCTTTAAACCCGAACACATATGAATTACACAGGTTCTAAGGCTGATTAAATGCAGATAAGGCACCAAGTCAGTTTAATTACCACCTTAATCAGCCACAGAACCTGTGTAATTCATATGTGTTCGGGTTTAAAGGGATGAGGTGGCAACTCTAGGTCACCCCCCCCCAATCCCCACAGCAGATGAGCATTCTTACTGTGGGCAAAATAGAGCCTGACTAACATGGGTGCTGGATGGTTTTCTGTGTAAAACCTATAAATAACAAAAATGATATGCTTGTAACTTACTGTTTGGGGTAAGAACCAATCCCCTGTTTTATTTTTATCTTGTAAGGCTTGTCTTATTTCACGCAAAGGTACATATACTCGTTAAGATTTGTCTGCCTGAGCTGAGTTAGGAGGCTTTTCAAGATATTCCTATTGGGTGTTGGTGATTCAAATTTACACGTCTTAGTTACAGTAGGAATGGTTGCGGTATGACTTTATATGATGCCATTGTATAATCTGGTTCTCAGGCCTGTCTGTTCATTATCTTCTATTATTTGTATGTTAGAAAAAGCTCTGGTTGGAGTTTAAACCATTATTAAATGGAATATTTAACAAAGTTGAAATATCTGTCTCAGGAGCTGTGAGGTAGGGACACAGGAGTGCCCAGTGAAGTTCCTCAAATTGGCCACTGGGTGTCACCATAGGTAGAGTAAAAAACTATTATAGTCTCACTAAGCAGTGCCTAGTTAGCCCCTAGAGGTCCCCAGAATAGTGAGTAGGGTCTAACCATAAATGGTTAGGTAGTGTCAGTCTTCCCTTTGTCATTGTGAGGCATCTTGGGAAAGAGGGTCCTGTAAATATAATTTGGCAGGAGCTTGCCTGTTTTTGGTCAACATGGGAAGCACTTTAAGGACCAAGCTAAAACAAAGATGTAACCTTTGAGGCTTTGAAGCTCATGGGAGACTTCCCTTATGGAAATGGATGGAGGAAATGTGCAGGACTGTTGGGACTATTGCACCCCCTGTGCATGGGATGCAGAACTCTGGCAACCCCCCTAAAAATGTATGGGCTCCTCGACTTGATTATCTGCCTGCTAATGTTCTATCATTTGAAACTTAAAATGAATTTGCCATCAATGCTCTGCTTGCTAATGCTCTATCATTTGCAACTTAAGAGGAATATATCATCACATCTGAGTAGGCTGATGTGTGTAAATATCTAAATCAATGGTTCAGTAAACAGTTACGCGGCTTCCCATTGTTTGGACTCTCCCTTCTCCCAAGCTCAAGATGGAGATGTCCTGCGAAAACAAACTGGTGCTGAATGAGATTGCTATTGAGGTTCATTGCCATACAGCCTGGAGCAGTTATGAAATTGATTACTGGTGGTGCTGGTTAGTTCAAACCAGGGGTCTCCCAGGAGTGCTCACTTCTTGGTCAGTCTCATGGGGTACAGGGCAGGATCCTGTGTCTACAGTAGCTGGTGAGTCCTAGAGGACCAACGTATGCTTGGGTAGGGCTAAGATAATAAGAATGAGTGTTCCGCCACCATGTGGTTAGTGCTTATGGAGGATATGCAACTGAGTATGCAACAAGGCCACTACATAACAGAGCCACTGATATGATCTTCCAAATGATCAATTACCAGTGACAGTGTCATCACTTGCATTGGAGCTAGACTATAATTATTGCCATTATCAGAGGCTTCTTAGTGTTCTACCTTTGTTACAGGTTCCCTACCAACATCTAGCTACAGCTTTAGAACTTTGGCTGAATGATATGATTTGTTGCACTGAGCTGAACCAAGTATGGCACTGAAATAAAGCTGTCACTTCCTGAAAGAAAATGTGACTATCACTTCCTGAAATAATTGACTTTGAAGTTTTCTCATTGCAGTTTCTATGCTCTTATCACAGGGAAGGTCCCAGGTTAGTAAATGTTTAACAGTAAATTCTGATCGCTCAAGGAAGATAGATGACATGTGAATAATTACAGATGAGGAATTACTGTATTTATTGGCGTATAACACGCACTTTTTCACCCTGAAAATCAGGTGCAAATACGCCAATACTTCAATTATAGCTGCCTCAGAGGGGACAGGGAGGGGGGCGAGGCAAGTGCCATCAGATTACATACAGTGAGAATCTCCTGTTTACTTGAGGGCCTCTGTAATAGGAAGTCCCGTCTCCTGGGCCACCATTGGACCACTGTTCTGTCTATCATAGGCGATTCTCACTGTATGTAATCTGTCGGTGCTCGTCCCGCCCCCCTCGAGGCTGCAGATGGGCATCGATCAGGCTGAACTGATGGCAATGTTGAGGCTGCTGCATTGAAGGCAATGGTGAGGCTGCTGCATTGAAGGCAATAGTGAGGCTGCTGCATTGAAGGCAATGGTGAGGCTGTTGCATTGATGGCAATGGTGAGGCTGCTGCATTGATGTGGACAGATGAGGCTGCATTGATGGCACTTGTGAGGCTGCAGATAGGCATTGATCAGGCTGCATTGATGGCAATAGCGAGGCTGCAAATGGGCACTGACCCTTATTTTGCTGCAAAGTTCCTTATTTAGAATTAAACATTTTTTCCTGAAACTTCCTTCTTAAAATGAATGTGCGTGTTATACGCCGATAAATATGGTAGATCTTTTTTTAAAGTAAACCTGTCATTAGTTTTGTAATGTCTAAACAAGTGCTATTTCTTCCTACGTGCCCTGGGGATTTCAATAAACCAGGGGTGTTCATTTATGCAAATTTCTACTTAATCTGAAAAGCTGCTCTCAGGTCCATCCCCTTCTTTGTCTCCCTATTGGTTTAAAAATCGGGTCTATCTGCCTACAAAGTCTGCACCCAGTAGTACATTGTACCAAGTAGAATTGGCCACACCCACCCTTTCATCTGCAACAAATGCTCTAGGGGTTTTCAATCTGATTAGCAACACAACACACATCTGCTGGTCCTCCCCCTTGGTTATTAATTATTTTGTCCAATGTCTTTTGTCTTATATTCACTTTATGCAATACACTGATTCAGAGAAATC